>WBMZ01004401.1:0-15389 GCA_013400975.1 Atrichornis clamosus | reverse complement strand
GCACAGGAGTATCCGTGTTTGTCGTTGAAGTTTCTTGGAATCGAGTCAGAGGCACAGAATTCATGTTTAGTATAAAGCAGTGATATGGGATAACAAAACAGCGTCATACACTCAACCTAAGACAACAGGACAGGGTGAAAATGTTTGCACTGAGGCATTTGGTGGGGTTGGTTTTTGTGTTTTGTAGAGTCACTATTAGCAGGAAGGGACTAAACTAAGGAGGGGGAAAGAGGAAGAAAGGGAAAAAGCGTGGGGAGGGAATTAAAAAAAAGTAAAAAGAAAAGAAAGAAAGAAAACTGAAAAGAAAAAAAAAAAGGAAGTAAAAGGCAAAGCGGCCACAAGCCCCGAGAGTCTGCGGCAGAGCCGGCGCCGCCCGGGAGGCCGCAGCTACCATGGACAGAGCCCGCCGCCCGCCCGGCCCCGCCGCGGAGGAGCCGCCCCGGCGCTCCCAGCGCGGCGCGGAGCTCCCGGCCCCGGGACGAGCCGGGCACGCAGGGCAACGCTGCGCCGTGCAGGAGCTCCAGCCGGGCCGCCGGTGCCGGGAGCGGCTCCGACACGGGTTTAGGAGCTCCGCCTCGCGCGGTTTTATGGCGGTGCCTGGCTTAGGCTGGGCTTCCCTCTGTTGATTCAGGGCATCCTTCGGAACACCTGCCTCCAGGCGCAAGAGCCGTGAAGTTCAGTTGCAATAAAATGCTAATAAAAAAGGAGTTTATTGCAGGGTGCATAAACCTAAAATTTTAAATTAATCAAGAGAGCAGTTCCTAGGCAACTTCAAAGGTGATTTTGTTACACTTAAGAGCCCTATTATTTACAACACAAAAGCTTTCTGGTCAAATACGTGCTATTTTGGACAATTCTGTTCTTCCTGCAGAAGGGGAAATATGACCCCGATGGATTTTCATTTTGGGTATAGAGTATATTCAGCGTGGAAATTTTCTATTACCAATTTTTTAGCCCATAACTTCAGAAGGATAGTAGCCAGTAACATCTATTTTTCCTAGATAACGTGATGATAAAGGGAAATCTGAATTTGGACACTGCAGTACAAACAGGGGAAAGGTATGCAACTCCATGTAAACATAGGGTTAAGTGTTCGAGAAGAGAGAAGAAACTTAACAAAAAGTTTAGAGAGCTGATAGAAAATACCCCAATTCCTTAATTTGATTGAAAAGTCCAACTTCAGTAAAAACATGAATTCATTTCAAAAGAAAAGCTGATATACTCAGTTGCCATAAATCTCTGCTTATAATGTACTTAAAACCACATGCATTGCTGAGGATGTTATTTCATGGGACTACCTACATGCTTTGTAGAGTGAAAAATTCTGAATTTATTCAGTTGGATAGTGAGACATTATCAATATTAAATAGAAATGTGCTAGAAAAGACACTTTTTGAGATTTTCTGAGAATCTCCCTAATTAATGATGTGAATTCATCTGCTGGTGTTTGAATATCAAGAACACATTGTTAACGCTGTCAGAACTTTTGATAATGCCCTGAGAATACAACTGGTTGAATATTATATTGTGACTAAAGGAGAGTTAAACACTGAACTTTCCATAGAAAATTAAAAATAATCTTCTAAGTCAGCCTGGTGATCTGGTTGACAGTACTGCAGAATGCCCAATTAAAGCAGTGTCTTTCTAACTGGTCTGAGAAACCAGAGGCTCAGGAGATACCAATCCTTGTCTCGAGGATGAAATTAAATACTTACTCTAAAATGTGCGGAAGAAAACCAACCCAGAACCCTATAAGGTACTTACAAGTCTAACTTCAAGTCATGTTGAATCAATTTATTTATAAATGTAACTAGAGATGTGGTAGAGGTGTTCCCCTGAGAAATGTAGAACCTTCTAAATTTTGGTTTTACCCAATTTGATCTAGCCTACATTCCTATTGAAATCAAGTTAGCATTAATATTGAAGAAACTTTTCAAGCACAGGGATTGGAAGAGGCAGATCACCCAGAATGCTGATATTGTCTGCCAGAAAAGTAACAGAACCATATCAACATCACAAGAAAGTTGAACATCACAAGAAATACTGAATGCAGTACTGATGGTAAGTTTATTTCAATACGAATATAGGCTAGATCAAATTGGGTAAAGCCAAAATTTCAGCCAGGGCAGATGTGTCCGTGCAGCTCAGAAAGGGCTCAACAATTCCTCTGTACCTGAGTACTTGCACCTACATTTGCAAACGGCATGCTAACCCAAAAGCTGAAGAAGGATCAGCTGAATCTCGCTGTCAAGACTGGAATCTGCTGCAACACTTGCCCAGTCACTACTAACGCACAAGAATACCACAATCATCATTACTCAGCTGGCAAAGCCAGCCTCCAATCTTGCCTGAAGTACCAGGATTTGAAAGGCATGGAGATGAGATCATCTGATTTCCAGCAATGCTTGTGATCGCGACAGGGAGTTGAAGCCCTGTACGCAATTCCTCAGCTGACACTGCTGCTTGAGTACCACAGGGTCACGGGTTGAATATCTACACTCACAGTTCTCTGCTCCTCCAAGCTGCACTCAGGGGTGGCTTGCCAATGCAGATGTACTGAGAGGACTTCAAAACAGCTCTGCTCTTTCCATTTTTCTTTGAAAAATTTGAAGTGTATCCATGCTCTGGCACGTAACGTGTTACTCAAAGGTCACTGTTTCTCAAGGCAAAACAATGTGTGGATGTACAAAAATACACATTGGGCTGTGTTGGCTGAGATGTGTCACTGCTTCTAGGGTAATAACTATTCATGGCCATGGCTGTTAAAAAGCTCAGTAATGGAAACTAGGGGGTGAGGAAGGTACATTTAGGCTTTGGATGTAACTTTTTAACAATTATTTGCACTTCTCTTCAACTTTTCATCCAAGATCAAACACTTTGCAAGTGAACTATTAAGCACTATTTTAGAAATGAGGAAGTGGAAATACTGAATAATTAAATATTTGGTCTAACTATATGAAATTGATCAAAAACAAAAGTGTGAAAATTCACAGAATGCTTTGGGGGTTTTTTGGTTCTAAATCAGACCCACTAATTTTAATGATTATTTCAATTTGAAATAATTATTTTTAAGCAAAAGAGGAATAAGAAGATAATTATTATTAATCTTCTTCATAATTAGAGCAAGAAGTAAGAGAAATTCAATGGAAAAATTATTTCTCTAGTGATCACTGTGCAGTGGAAGATAATAAAGGAAAAAGAGGAGGGGGCAATCCTCCTGTTTAAAACAAACAAAAAAAAGAAGTTAAGAGCTACAGTGTCCTTAATGATCTCAAGAAAAGCGTGCAAATGGCATAAATATCTTACACCTTGGGATGGGGCAGGAAAGACTTTAAGCATGCAAATTAAGTCTGGTTTTGATGTGTTAGTCTGATACATTTTTAATCACCTACTTGTTTTAGGTGGTCAGACCTTGACTGATACCATGTTATCTCCGTATACCACCTTCTATTCCTATTAGCAACATGCATGGTTTCATGAGAAGTGCCTCAGTGACATACAGATCAAAATCTGGGATGCCTATTGGAAGCTTGCATTTAAATCCCATGCTTTGGAATGAGATTCCAAATAATTGCTGCACTTTTAAGTCTCCATCCTTACCACAAGGCTGAAGACCAGCCAAGATAGTACATGTCAAAATGTATTTCTCCATGGGCTCAGAGTCCTTGGAGGGGCTTGTTCAGCAAAGAGCAGTGACTAACAGGAAAGATGGGATTTACATGCCAGCTATTACCAGGTCAGACAGGAAGAAGGCCCACATAAGAGTGCCTGTATGTATTTAGAGGAGCAGCCCCTGCAAAGCAGGTCATGACACTTGCTGTTAGCACATATCCTCTTCATCATTTACTTCATAGCCATGAAACGTGTGTAATGGCCAGCACAGGCAGATTTAAGCAGTGCTCTCATATTTCTTTTGATGTCTCATCAGATTTCCTGGTCTTTCCAAAGACAAAGAGGAAAGCTGTATCTCCCAAGAGAGAAGCTGTTTCTCCCAAGAGAGAAGCTGTCCAGCTCTGTGCATGAATACAGCCCCAAATATATACACAATATGGTAATTAACTATCTCCTGGCTTTGTTGTTTCTCTCTTCTTTTCCATTTGGGAAACCTCTGGTCAGCTTTCTTACAGTCTATTCTTTTAGTTAAACTGCTTCCATCATCCAACTTAGATCACATTTCACTTCATACCACAATACTGAAGGTGATAATTTTTTTTTCCAAAGAGGTGAGGCTTTTCTGAATACATAATATGTTTATTCTGATGGAAAACTGTCACACCCCTCTCCTAGCCAGTAGTATGTTTTAAAAGGTTATCATTAAAACTCCCACTCAAAACTTCCTCATCAATTGTATAAAAAATGAAAACTGAAATATCCCTTTGAAAAATCAGATGCCTGAAGCAATTTCCAGTAATATTTGATCTGAACTTTATGATGTTATCTGCCAGGGAGGGTATTAGAATTCATATATTAATTCAGCCACCCCCCAAAATGCACAAAGGGGAAAATAAAAGTGTAATGCAAGAATTGTCAAACAGAGCATTTGGATGAAAATACCAGAAATTAGGAAAACTTTTAATGTTATCTTTTCTATTATGTAGATTGATTGATTCTTAACTCATTAAATGTATTGACAATCGTATCATACTGTTTGAATGCACCGATTTTGCTGGCTTCCTGTTTTTCTCTAGGCATAATTATCAGATATGAGCTTTACATGAGGAAAAAAATAAAACCAGCTGGAAATTTCATTCCTCATGAAATTTGTATTTTCCAATGGCTGATGGCTCAGTCCTCAAACAGTTGCAGAGTCTCGTGATGAAAATGCCCTGGACTCAGCCACAGACCAATACCACAGTCACTGGTCTAGGGCCACTCACAGAGTGTGAATTTTTATGTGATGGGATTAAACATGGCAGGTGTAATAGCTTCAGACTAGACATCAGGACAAACAGGAGGGGCTGGCAAGCAGTGATTGAATTTGTTTGATAAAAATGAAAGGAAAAAATAAGTTAGAATATATTCTTGATTTTTTTTCAGCAAATAGAAAAGCTGAAACAGATCTTCTGACACTGCACTTCCAATACTTTTGCAAAAAGCTCCAAAAGTAAACATTTTTAAACTAGATGTTGTTATATTTCTCAAATTTGTGTTTTTGAAAATCAAGAAGATCCATCAAAATTGATACATAAATGAAGAAAATAAAAGCTCTCACCTTTGAAAATCTGTTGGGTTTTTACTTGAATAAACAAATTAAAGGTCTACCAAAAGAAGACATCAAGGTCTTTCTTTACAGTATTTCCTGCAGTCTTTGGAGAGCCTTATTCAGTCTTGCCTGATGACCCTCTGTGTAGGCCCTGATCCTGCACCACCATCTATTTCAGGAATCCCTGGGTCAGGTCCCTACATCAGCTACACCACTATTGTCAAGGCGTGCAAGCATAATAAGTACGACTGCAAAATGCACTCACAGATGTAATTTCAGTATTTCAGCAAGGGGCCCGGTTTTCCTCCCCTGCTAAACACCCAACTGCCACAGAAACAGCTGAAAACCTTTGAACACTCGGCAGACTTTGAAGACCAAAAGCCTGGCTTTGGATTCTCATCTTTTATTTTTCTTATTTCTATTTTGGGGAATAACTTTTTCTATTTCCTGTTTTAAGAATACTTGAAATTATGACCACAGAGTCTCTGTGGTAAATTTTGACCCACTGTTCTCAGTTGTGCCAGGATGATGCTCTTGTGTTTACACTTATTGATTTCTTAGAAAAGCAAAAGGAAGCCAAAGACAGAAGTATTCTTTTCAGATGTCACTTCCTCTAGGAGTGGAAATACTAGTGGAAAAGCTCTGAATTGCTTTGTGAACTCTTGTTTAGCCTGAGAGATAATCAAGGTTAGAGTCCCTTACACACACCCCTGTAGCTGGACAGCCACACACAGGCACAGAGAGGGACCCTTCGGCACCCGAGTGCCTGAAGCAGGTTGTGCTCTGGGGCTGCCACCACAAGCTCTGGTTCCAGAAGAGTCATGGGGGTGTCACCCCAGCATCACAACACCCCTGGCAGGTGTGTGGCAGTACTAGGAACTTCCTAGCACGCTGCCAGTCCCTCACAGCTGCTTCAGTTACACTGGACCGTGCCCCAGCCCCTGGTGGCACAGCCCAAACCTGCAGGTCAAGGTGGCAAAATTGCCATTAAAACCACAGCACAGTCTTCACACCCCTAAAAGGGACCAGCTGAAAAGAGGTTTCATTACAGAGACACCTAGCAGCCTCTGCAGAATTAGCTAATGATAGCAAATAAAACTTCCTTTCCTCAAAAAGTGCATCAATCCTTCACCCTCAGCTCTGAATACCGCTCACTGCAGCTCCCCTGAGGGTGTCACGGATGGAGCCGGCAGTCACAGGCAGCATCCAAGTGAAATAACCCCATCACTTGCTAACCGCAAAGCTACAGGCAGCAATGCTTCCAAGATTTCACTATATTTCCCAACAGGCAAACCCTGGGAACTCAGTAGCAATTCCGAGCCTTTTTTTCCAGCCTCCATTCTCACAGTACTGGATTTCTGTTTTTCAAGCCTTTTTAAAGAAAAAGCTTTCAGGATATTCTGCAACGCAAAGGGGAAGCCATCAAACTGCAGGGCAGGGAAGAGGGTTAACTGAATACTTTGCTAGCCAAGTAACAGAAGCATAATTGATTTAATCCAGAAATCTCCATGATCAGAGAAGAACCACACAAAAATTTGATATAAGAGTATTTTTGCAAGACATTCTGGTAAGTGATGAAACATAACAATGCAATTCAGGCTGTATTTATCATATCTTCACTACAAACAATGAAGTACTGCTAATTTTAGAAAAACAAGAGATTTTTCCTACCTGAGACATGACCAAGGCTGGTAAGTACTGCATATTCTGCACGTCAGGCTGTGCCTTACACTCTCACAAGCCCTGGAAAACTACCTCAGACTCATATTCTCACCCATCTCAGTGGGGAAGCTCCAAAAAGAGCAATTTAAGCAGATTCAAACTTAATGAGGGAACAACCTATGAATCAGGAGAACCACTTTGCTTGCAGAAGCCTGCATCCAATTACCATCCTTCCCAAAACGCTGCTCAGCTTTATCCTACATAAGAAAATTACACCTTTCCCTCCCTCTTGACCCACCCTAAATAACAGGCTACAGCTGGGACAACGCAAGCTGGTCTGCATCCTGCTTCCTAGGGCATTGGGAATGGATCTTGACCCACCCTAAATAACAGGCTACAGCTGGGACAACGCAAGCTGGTCTGCATCCTGCTTCCTAGGGCATTGGGAATGGATGACCCTCCCAAAAACCATGGTGAAACATCTCTGGAGGAGAAAGGCCAGCCACTGGCTGAATATCCTTTGCTTTGAGCAAAGTCTTGCAACTCAAAATGCTTTTGAAGCAACCGGAATAAAATGTGTTGTGAGAGAAGGTGGTGTCACACATCCTGCACTCGTGCCCCATCTTTGGCCCTGGGCTCCTGTTGTCCACAGCAAGGCACTGGTCCACCTCCACAGGCAGGATAATCCTCAGGACTGAGAACTATATAAGTAGTCGCTATGTGAGCCATAATGAAGCTGTAAGCTGTGCTATTTCTGTAGGATAGGGTTGTACTACAAATCATCACAGTTTATTGATAGCATTTGGGGGGACCTCCATATAAGACCGGCCCTTAGTTCAGCATTAGTACTTGCATGAGAAAATAAAATAATATAATACATGGATAATACAAAGCAAATACTAAACTGATACTTTTGTTCACAGCAACTGAAATACAAAACAGACAAGTTGTATGGAAGTACAACTTCCATACTTTCCATTGCTTTCCAAACGGGAGAAAGAGCCCACTGCCCGCTCTGACAGAGATCCCTGCTTTCCCTGCCTCCCAGCTTTGCTCTGACCCTGTGGGCAGCCCATTCCTGCTCCAGTGGAAACCAAAAGCAAGGCTTCTCCCAGCCTCTCCGCCTGTGAAACATATAGGCAGAAATTCTTTGTCAAAAAACCCACAATAAATAAATGCACCACACTTCTACTTTTTCGAAGGAGACCTCAGAGGAGAGAATGTTGCAGGAGACATTGTCATGCATGGCTCTTTCAGAAGCTGGGCTGGTGGATTTAATAAATTAATAAATAAATTAAGAAGCCGATCTCTTCGCACTGCTCCCAGGAGAAGTGGGGGCGGCCCCAGCTGTGGGGAAAGGCGGGGAGGCCGGTGCCCGCCGACCTCCAGGGGAGCGGCGGGGGGCTGGGGTGTAGCTGCTGGTCGCGGATGCCACCCCGGAGCCGGGAGCGAGCAGGAACCTTTCTCGGGCAGGATAAAAATGTTGACTGTAGATAAGCGAGGTGCAGGTGGGGACTGAGGGCATGGCGGCGGCTCCGAGGTTTGCTTTTGGGGTTTATAGGAAGCAGGTGATGCCGCTCAACCGTTTCGGGCTTACTCAACGTGTCCCCTGAACCAGAGTTCAGTCAGTGCACTCCGGCGATCCAGCCATCTCCCGGCTTGGCAGAGCCCTTGAGGGAGGAAGGGAGCAGAGGAAACAAAAGCTCAGAAACTTGCAGAGTCAAACGCTTTCCCCTGCCCAGAGCCGGAACTCCGACAGCGCCGCTGGGTCGTTGCGGGACGCATCCCAGAGGTGTCGGGGTGCTGGGTGCAGGCTCGGCATCATCCCCGGGCTCACCGACCCCGGACGGGGTAGAGGAACCGTCCACCTCCCGGCTCGTCCCGCCCCGGTGCGCCGCCAGCGCAGCGATCACCAGCAGCGGTGACGGGTCCTGCGCTGCCCGCGTGTCCCCCAGGCGTGCCGGGGTCCTACAGGCCGGGGGGCGACTTGGTGTCCGTCCCGTCACTCCCTGAGTTAGAGGATTTTGCAGCGCAGCGTTACAGCCCGTACGTGATGCGCTGCTCACGTCCCATCCTCTTTTATCCCTGCCTCTGGATAAAACTGCGTTTCTGAGCATCGGATGGGAACAAAAAAACCCAAAACCAAACTAAGGCCAAGATGTTGAAACATAAAAATATGAGAGGGTGGTTGAAGCTGAAATGGTACGAGCTGACCCGGTAGGGTCGAGGGATTTTCTTGTCCCGAACGGGTCTTTTAAACACCAATCTGACAAGCCGGAGAGGGGTTTACTGTGCCGGTGGGCTGGGTGTCCTGTTTCAGCGAGTCACGTACCATTAAAGAGGCACTTTTACAAGTTTGCGGCGGGGCGCTGAGGCATTCAGAGCTGCTCGCTCGGGAGGAAAACCCGCGGCGACAGCGCTTGGGTAAAGGGTTAACCCGCTGGCCGCCCTGCCTGGGAAATGATGGTAAATTACCCGGCGCGTTCTCCCGGGGAAGAAATTAGACTTCAAAAGGGCTGGAGCCCTTCTGAATATATATCAAGCAGATGGGTTGATGCGCTGTCTCGCTGATGTGCAATTGATTAACCGCCCCACAAAAGTGCTGCAGACCCGCTCGCCCGCAGCGGGTGCGCGCCGCCGCCCGCCTCTCTTCCGGGCATCCCGGCGGCGGCAGCACACCTCTCCGGGGCTGCTGCCTCGGTGCTGAGCGGGGGAAAGGGGGTGGCCGCGGCAGGACACCAGAAATGGAAGATAAGAAGACGTCAGAAGGAGAAGGGCAGGGGAAGAAGGGGAAGAAAAAAAGAAAAAAATTTAAAAAATAAAAGCGGGTGGAAAAGTGGGATGAAATACAAAAAAAAATATTTTCAGAAACGGAGGGGATTTGCTCTCCCACCCCCAAATCTCGCTTTCCCTGTTGGCACTACGGAGAGTCCATCCCCGCCTCTGCACAAGCGCCCATCTCAAGTCGTGCTGCTGCGGGTGCGACGAGTCGGCACTTCCCCACACCGAGCAGCCTCGGTTAGACCGAGCTGGGAGCGAAAAGCTGCGGGGAGCGGCAGAGGAGCTGAACTCTCCCCGCTCCCGGCTGCCCGACGGGGCAGAGGCGGCCGCTCCGCCGCTGGCGCCCCGCGGGGAAGAGCCCGGCTGCGGCACCGGGCTGGGGGGCTGCGGGGGCTGGGGGTGTCGCACCCGCCCCTGGAGCAGCTCAGTAAAAACGCCTGCTCCCTCCTCCCAGGCCTAAGCGGGGAGGGAGAAAAGCACACGCCAGAAAGTCACCCATTGTAGCGTTTAAATGCTTCACCGCTCAAACCGCCTTTGACGCGCCTTGGCTGGGCTCCCGAAGGCATCCCGAGCCATTCGATAGCACTTCAGAAGGGGCCTCTCTGTCTGCCCGGCTCTGGGCAGCCTGGAAATGGCCAGCGCCGGCCGCGGCAGCGCACCCACCGCACACGATGAGCGCACCCATGGCACAGGTGTAACGCAGACCGCGGAGCCGCGCTCCCATCCATTCCCGGGCGTGCAGCACCTCTGGAAAACGTACTTAGAGGGAGTGCGCCTAACAGGGGGTGGTGGCAGGTCAGCATGTGGCTTTCTGAGGCCCCAACCCAGCTTCACGAGGGCGACCGGACGCGCACCCCGGCCCCGGTGGACACATAGCCCCGAGCAAAGCCCCTTGTAGCATTGCAAGGACTTGACCAGGGTCAGAAAACTTGCCCCCTTGTCCTTGGGGTGTGCCGGCGGCTGCATGTCCCAGACTGGGCCCTGCGGGCCTGGCAGGGTCCCTGCCTCACCCACGCACAAGCTGATCCCTCGCCACTTTCCCCGCATTTTTCTTTCCCGAACAGGCATGTCACGGACACATGCGACGGCGGGTGACCAGACACAAGGACGGCTCCTGCCCAATACCGGGATCTGTGCCTGTGGGTGGCAGTGTCAGAGGTGGTGCCACGGGTGTCAGGGGCGCAGAACGGAACACAAGCCGGGAAGTGCCCCACGCAGGGACGGGGCTGTGGGGTGGAAAGTTGCCGGGGCGCTTCCCTCTGCTCATGCACGGTAGGAAGCCGGGGATTTCTGCGTGTCTCCACGCTGCTGCATCGACTCGGACCCCTGTGAGCGTGTGCACACGTGTCCGTGCGTCCACGCGTGTGCCCGGCCTCCGCGTGGGCTCGCCCGTCCTCTGTGGGCGCCCGCCTCTCCGCAGTGTCGGAGCAGACACGCTGGGCCGTTCCTGCGTATTCTTTTCTCCTCCTTTGTCTCCCTTTCTTTGACTTTGACTCTTTCAGGTGCCCCGGCGGTGCCCTCGCGTGCTGCTGGTTGCTGGGAGGTGGCGTGGCTGCCACTGCGCTGCTGTTGTGCGAGGGGAGGGAGGGAAGGGGGCTTGAATGCTGGCTGTTGTGTTCGGCTGGGGTGGGGGGCCGCCGAGGAGGAGGAGGAGGCCGATGATGATGATGGAGGGGAGGGGGTGACGATGGAGCTCACCGCGGGCGCGCAGCTCCCTGGGGAGCCGCCTGAAAGGCCGCTGCGCTCACCAGCTGACAACGCGTGCTCCGCTCCAGACACGGCGCACCGCGGCCGGGAGCGAGGCCAGACCCCCCCCGCCCTCCAGTCCCCCTGTCCCCCCCATTGTCCGCCCCAAAGCATTGTCCGCCCCGCTCTAATTAAGAAACACTGGCCCCACGGCCAGCTCCCCCCCACACCCCCCCGTGGTCCCTGCGCTTTTCTGGTCTCCCATCGCTGGGTTTAACCCTTTGTCCTCCTTCCCTTGCTCCTCCTTCCCCGAGGCCAGAGGTTGAGCAAACAGCAGGCGGAGAGCCGCACGGCAGAGATGCTCCCCGGCCACCGCGCCCCCCGTCCCGCCACCGCCGCGCCTTGCCTCCTCCGGCCCCCCGAAATCCCCGCCGCCGACACGGCCGGGCAGAGCCCCGCACCGGAGCCCGCGGTTCATCCGGCGACCCGGGCTCAAAAGTCAACGGATCCGCCGTGCGCCTCGCACAAAGGCGACGGCCTCCCCAAGCCCCCCCAGCCCCCGCGGTCGTTTCGCACACCCCAGAGGATAGTTAGTGTTCAGCCAAAATTTAACGCTCGGATAGTGCACTTCTGACTCGCCCTTTACAAATAAAAGCCCGTTTAGGATGATAAAACCCCACGAAGCAAACCGGGCGAGACTGCTTCCAGGGGCTGGTGCGCGTCCCCGCTCTTGTTAAAAAACTTTGCGGTAGTCTATACAAAACAAACACTGTCGCAAGCTCAATAAAGCGATTTATCCATCTTCATTACTTAAAGAAATGTTGTCTCTTTGTTTGTTTGGGAGATATTAAGCATGCTTAGCTTGCAACACATAGTTGATTCCTTTGCTAGTATCTTGGATACTTGGATCTGACTTTGGAAGGTAGGAGCTAATTGCTAATAATGGAGAGAAAGGAACCAGCCAGCATAGCGGGAGTGGCCTGGCATATGGGGAATGAGCGGTCTGAAATACTCAATATTCAAGTTTCCAAAATATTAATGAGATTATAGCAACCTGCAGCTATACGTTACAGCTTGTTAACGGAGTGTAAGAGAGGGGGGCTGCCAAGCGGTTGTTATGCAAACTCTATAGCTGAACCTTAAAATGGGAATGCGGCTGGGTATCTCTTTCAAAGAAGCAGAAACAAANACTACTCCTACATACTCAGAAAGAAGAAGGAAAAAAAAAAAGAAGAAGAAGAAGAAAAAGCCCCTCAGACAGCGAGTGCTGCGCTTCGGCTGCAAGCACCAGCCGCTCCATGCGGTGCGCTCATCTGTCGGGGGAAGGGACCCGGCAGAGGGACCGGGCAGGACTTTGATGCGCTCTTTTCCACCACCTCGCGTGTTCGCAGCCGCAGCCGCAGCGCCCGGGGACGGCGGGGCGGAGAGAGGGTGCACGCACCCCTTCAACCCCCGGCCGGCATCCCGGGACCACTCCGCCCCTCAGTCACTGCGGCGACCGCAGCTTCATCCGCGCTGGGTACACACCAAAACTAAACCAAATAAACAAAACAACACTCCCAAAGTTGGTGATTTTTTGCTCCGCCGCATGACTCCCGTAATGGGACCCCACCCGTACCCCCTAAGATACGGGACCGGCTTACGCAGCTCAGAAATCAGTGCCGGTAACCAAAGGTGACCTACCCCGAAAAAGCAAGCGTTTTCTTAGGAAGGGAAAAGACCCTCCCGATGAACTTTCCACCCTGCGGGACCGTACCCCGCTTTGGCAGGTACAGGCGGCGGCCGCGGAGGTTCGCAGCGGGCAGGGCACGGCGGCAGTCCGGGGTTACCGGGGGGGCAGGTGCCCTGTTTCCACAGGGGAAAGCGACACCCTCACGGGCTTCACTCCCGCGGGGCCGCTGCCCCAGCCGCGCCTGGTTAACTGATCACCTCTTCGACACTCCCCTCCCAGGTGTCACCTGCTGAACCCAGCGGGACCCCGGCACCGACACGGCTGCGGTTTAGCCCCGGGTCTGGTGTCACGGGCAAGCTGAGCTAAGCCCTCTCCCGACCGGCTTTAACCCGAGCCCAGGGGCCACATCCTGATGCCCCGGCGACTCGCCGCGCTGCTCGCCTGACCCCAAAATCCAGCTGGCTTCCCCGCCCGCTCCCAAACCTTTCCGCTCTGCTCATACAGACGAGGCTCCGTGGGGGAATCCGCTCGCATCCCCGACTAGGGGGGAGGGGGGAAGAAGGGAATGATGTGCCTCGAGCGGCCGTGCGGGGACAGGCAGCGCCAACACCCTCACCCTGCACTTTTTGCAATTATCCCGGTTCCGCTGGGAACGGCGGGACAGAAACGGGGCACGGTCCCGGCGGCGCAGGCAGCGGAGGCAGTGCTGCTCCACGCGGGGCAGAACCTGCCCCAGTCCCGGGGTCCACCCTGTCCCTCTGCAGGCAACCGGGGCGCCCCATCTGTTCCCCCGAGCATCGCCCCGGTTCTGTACCTCTCACCCCCACCGCAGTGTTTGAGACCACCCCGGCTCTGCGAGTCCGAGGGGAGAAGTTGAACCCGACCACGCTTTGAGGCTGTTTTTGTTTGGATTGGTTTTCTCCCCACATTTATTTGATCTCAAAAAAATTAAAATACATAAAACAATGGCAGCTGGCTTTGCTAAAATCAAAATAAACGATTCAAGTCGTCGGAAAGATTTTTTTTTTAAGAGAGAAGCAGAAATAATTGCAAACACTGCATAATAAATACGTTTCCTATTACCACAAAAGGAAAATAAAACGAACATAAAAGTTTGACACGACAAAACCGTTTTCGTTTTTAAGAGAGCGTTAAGTGGCTTAATTAAATATTGGTCTCCAATTGGCAGTTAGTAGCTTTCCTCTTGAAACTGCATCTCCAGCCGCTGATAAAGTGCTTGCGCCAAGTTTCCCCCCAAAAGACGCCGATATGGTGCTCCGAGAAAAATCCAAATTTTCTCCGCTATTTACAAGTTAAGACGGTGCGTTATTTACTTTGTGTGTGTGTGTGTGTATGTGTTGCCACAGCAATACGACCCACGGCAGGATCGGTGTCCTGGAAGACGGGGGTGTCAGGGCGGGTACACGGCCGGGTGGGGATGGCGCCGGCGGCGCCCCGGCACCCCTGGCAGCGGGGCCAGACTTTCTCCTTGCGCATCACCTGCTCGCCGACAGGGCAAGCCAGGCTCCGCGCTGCGAGGTGGCGTGTTGGCAGGAGGGAACGGCAACGACTTCTAGGCAAAAGAAACTTTCAAAGTGTTAACTAAAAATGAAATCAACCAACCGACCCTTACAGACCGGGCGGGTACAGTCACTCGCTAAACAGCCATACCCCCTGGACAAACCCAGGGGCTGCCGGGGGTGGGAGGCGAGGGGATGAATTTCAAAGCGACCGAGGGGAGCCGATGCCGTGCGAGGCTGCGCCGTGTCCGGCTGCTCACCCCACAGCGGAGTCTGTGCTTCGAGGGGCGGCTTTGCGGGGGTGCCGGGAACGACACCCCTGCCTTAGCTGGCCTCATCCGAGTCGCTGTAGTGGGAGCGGGGCGAGAACTCCCCGTCGCTCCTGTGGGACCGGGGCGACGTCTTGCTCCTCTCCTGCGGCGGCTGCCCGGGCTGCGGCATGAGGAGGGCGGGGGAAGGGGCTCTCTGTCCCATCAGGGCGCCCTCCGCAAAGGAGGAGAAGTGCAGCGGGTCGAGCTGCACCGAGTAGCCCCCCGCGGTCGGCGGCGGGGGAAAGCGAGTCCTGCCGTGCCCGGGGGGCGACGCTCTGGGCGGCCCCGGCGGAGGCGCCGGCGGTCCCTGCGGCGCTCCGGCCCCTGTGGCGGCGCAGGGCGGCTCGAAGGGGGCCCCGCGGTGCTCGGCCTTGCCGGGGGCGTCGGGAGGGGCGGCGGGACCGTGCAGCAGCTCGGCCAGGGCGCTGATGTAGATCTGCGCCATCTGCAGCGTCTCGTACTTGGAGAGCTTCTTGTCGTTGTTGAAGGAGGGGATGACATTGCGCAGCTGGTCGAAGGCGTGGTTCAGCCCGTGCATCCGCCGCCGCTCCCGC
>WBMZ01004400.1:0-72902 GCA_013400975.1 Atrichornis clamosus | reverse complement strand
ACAACAACAACAACAACAACTTACCTGGCAGGGAGCGGCGATTTCACCGCGGTCCCTTCATGGCAGTGGCACAAAGTTTCATCTGACGGAGCCGGGCATGGCGCGCCCCCGCCTCAGCCCGAGCCCCGGGCGTGCCGCGGGGGTCCCGGCGCACGGGGCTCCGCCGCCTGCATGGGGCCCCCCCGCCCCGCGCACGCCCCACGCTCCCGACGGGCAGCGGTCCGCTTCGGTGCGAGCCCGAGAGCGAGAAATTGTTTCCACTGCAAACAAAAAAGGCGACACATGACCACGGAGGGAGGGGAGAGAGGGAAAACGTGGGCTGGGCCAGCCGCGACGGGAGAAACCGCGGAAGGGAGGGAGGGAGGGAAGGAGGGCCGCCGGCGGTGGGGGAGGGCGGTGGTTCCTGCCGGCCGCTGGCGGGGACACGGCCGTGCCCTCCCGCAGGGCGTCCGCCCACCCCGGCCCTCGCCCGGCGTCGGGGTCGTGCCGGGCCTGCGGCGCCGACCGGGGGCGGGCGGGTGTCCGAGGTCGGGAGGGAGGCGGGAGGCGCTCGGAAAGTCCCTGATGCGCAGAGAACCGGCGGCGCTGCCGGCCCGAAGCAGCGGCCGCGGTGCTCCCACTTGTGCGAGTCTCCTTCCCAGATGCCGGGACAGGCCGACCTCGGCTGAACCAGGTCGGCACCGAAGGCACCGACAAGCCCCAGGAGCCCACGGCTCAGCACAGCGGAGCCCTGCCTCCATCTCTCCCGCAAGAGGAGTGGGGGAGGCATCATTCAACACGCTCCCAGGGGGCAGGTAATTCCTGCCGAGGATGTGCGAACCTGCCGGCCCGGCAGCGCACACCAGAGTCCGGCAGCCAGAGCCAGACACCTGCCCCGCTGGTGTGAGCGGGAGCCGGGTCCTGCGGGGGCGTGCGGGCAGCGACAGCGCGGGATCCTGCACGGCGGCTCTGCCGCTGGCTCCGGGGATCGTGAAACTACGACCACTGTTCAGGGTCTGTCTTCACGTTGTGCAGTAAAGAACCGTGTTGTAGAAATCTGCAGGAACTGCCGACGGGGGAAAACAAGTCTTTCTGTAAGGAAATCTTCTTTTAAAAAAGGCTTGACTCAGTTAGGAAAGATGGTGCACATTTTCTCTGTTACCGTACCCTGACATAAAAAACCCTTACCATCAGTTTAATTAATTGAAGAGAACTAGCTTGATTTAAAAATAAAGAAGTTGACCAGTCCAGACAGCACTAGTTGAACGTACAGTCTCCTGTATGTTACATGCCTGATCTCAGGCAGATTCAGTGATTTGCAGCCCTGAATTAAAGTATGGCTGTCTCCCTGCGAAACAAGTACCTGAATTGTTTTGTAGCTGGTCCACAAAAATCAAAGATTTTCCACTCTGGGTAAACAAGGCTTGCAGATTTAGCACCCTTGAAACTAAATTTTCCTTTCGGTATAGAACAGGTCTGCTGCAGAAATGTATAAACAACATAATTCAAGTCAGAAATACAGGTATCCTTTCCAGTGCAGCCCTCACTGGCCACAGATATTGTCACTAAGCGAAGAAAAAAACCATTTTAGCTGTTTTATTTAGGAAAGTTAGGACAGCTGCCTTAAGACCTTGCAGGAATTCTGCATTATTTCCCAATGCATGGGTTACCTCTTTTAATCTCTCTGACACTCACGAAATTCACAGTTTTAGACAAGAGTGGCAACCACCTCATTCTCAAAGTGCAGGGATCTGAAGCATTTCATTGATTCCCTTGAACTAGAAATTCCTGTCATAACTAGCTAAGACTTTCTTTTGCCGATAGCTTTCCCTCCCCTACCCAGGGAACTGCTATTTCACATTCTTGCATATTTTCAAGAAGACACACCAGCAGCTGAATTGCAGAATGGGAAGAATACCTATCAGGCAGCAGAGTATCATCATTACCCACTGGCAATGCTGTCCTGTGACTCCACCAGCCCTAACACTCCAACAGTCAGTAAACCATTAGTTTACACAGTTCTTATCTCAGGGCCATTTGGTTTCAAACCCAAACTAAATTATCAAGTCATAACTCCACCCACCTGAATTTACTCCAAATGCTTCAGACGTTTTTCTGAGTGAATCAACCATGTCTCTACTGGCAAGCAAGGAGGTTTACTGCATTTATTATCACTTGTAAAAGTCAAGTATCTTGAAAGACTACCAAGAAGAATTCAGCTAATGAGAAGTATTTCTGAAGTGAGAAGGGGGAAGCCTCATGAGATGCAGGGTAGTATGCAAAGAAAATTATACTTTGAAAATATTAGGTACACATCCTGTTCATCTCAGTTCTGTTCAAAATTAGTGGCCAAATTCCCCATCAATATAAGTGGAATACCATCAGCTCGAGTTTTCTGGTTTTTTCACAGCAGGTAGGAATTTCCCCAGAGGGCACACGAAGGATTACATGGAAGGGCCGCTGTGAGACATTTGCTGTGTAGACAGAAAAGCCAGCATTTTCAAGCACAGGGCCAGCAGCAGGTGACAGAAAAGCCTAGGAGAGCAGGGGGACAAACTGCCTGCTGGGTCAGAGGGCTGGCATGGGACTCCTGGCTGAGGTGCCCCATGAGAGGCAGTGGTGCAGGGCAGCCTCTGGCTGGCTCCTGCTCACCCCTGAGCTCAACAGCAACTGGAGCTGCTGACTTGCGGAGTACTAAAATACCAGCAGCAAGGTAAACACTACTATCCTGTCTCTTGGGAAGACTGTTTCCCAACTTCTGACTCTTTGCTGGAATACCTAATACCACTGAATTAAGAAAGGAGCATACAGTCTCACACAGCACCACTGAAAGAACATTAACTGCTGGCTTAGAGACTACAGCAGCATCAGAACAACTGATGCATGGCCATCAAGTAACTAGATACTCACTGTAATCTCAGGCAAGCCACCAAATTTATTAGGGTGTTGATTTCCCCATTTCTGAGACAGGAATAATACTAATTCATTTAGCAAAAGATTTGCAACACCGACAGATGAAACTGTTTGTACATCAAGACCAAAGTACTTGCCGTACTGAAGGCTGATTAGAAGTACCAACAGTGCAGAGCTGCACTTTAGCCTTGTGGGCTAATATACAACAGTCTAATCTTTCCACTCAGATTTCAGAATACCAACTGCAGATGTTGCAGTATCTTATTTAATGAGGATTTCCAGCCATCTCGCTATACTCCTTTATCTCTTATCCTCCTCTAGATTGGAATCCCTGAAAATTTCCCACAGGCCATCAAGCACACAAGCACAGCAAGGGTCACGGGCTCATGGGCTCACCTTCCTCCCTCCAACTCCGTCTCTGCTGGGAACATCTTTCTTTGCTGGTATTATGACCACGTGTCATGGTTTAACCCCAGATAGTAACTAAATATCACACAGTCTCTTGCTCTCCCCACCACACATACACAGTGAGGAGAGGAATCAGAATTTTAAAAAACCAAAAAATAAAACCTTCGTGGGTTGAGATAAGAACAGTTTCATAATTCAAATTAAATAAAATATGATGATGGTGATGATGATAGTAATAATATGAGAGAGAAAGAAAAATAACACCCAAGAGGAACAAATAATGCACAATATATTTGCTCACCACCTGCTGACGGATGCCCAGTTTGTCCCTCAGAAGTAACTGGCCCCTCCTGATCAGTTCCCCCACACTTTATATACTGTGAATGATGCTCTGTGGTATGGAAAATTCCTTTGGCCAGTTCAGGTCACCTGCCCTGGCCATGCTCCCTCATGGCTTCTTGTGCACCTGCTTGCTGGCAGAGCACAGAAAACTGAAAAACCCTTGACTTAGGGTAAGCACTGCACAGAAACAACTAAAACATCAGTGTGTTACCAACATTACTCTTATATTAAATTCAAAAATACAGCACCACTGTCAGAGTCAAAAGCAGGACACCATGTCACATGGCCTTGCTAAATACTTCTACTTTCTGCCTTCTGGCCTCACCTGTCTCACTTTAACGGACCTGCTCTATTTATCCTCACCTTTAAGCCTCTATTCCTAACTTTGTCTCAAATTATCATGTCCTTATTGACTGGCTTCCTTGACAATATTTATTATCTCTACATCAGAGTCAGATTCCTTCCCTGAAGTCTGCTGCAAGTTTGCCAGCTAAACATGCTCAGTAGGATTTAGAATTTGACACACTGCTGTACAAAAAACTTCCTAATTCTTAAGGCTCCTGATGTACTTTTCAAAGACTGATGTGCACAGGGCTGCTGACTCTTGTGATCAGACCCTCAGTGTGGGCCACAGCTCAAGCCCTGACACTCTGCATTGCTCATCTCATTTTATTTCAGTTCTACCCCCATGCAGAATAGCTGGTGTGTTCCCCATCCTCCATTGTCTTGATATTTCTAACCTTCTGTTTTCTCTGAGGCAATGGATTTAATCGTGTACAGAGCAGAAGCACAATGAACACCTTCAAGCACTAATAAAAATTAAATCATGAATACAGTATGTGTTTATTCATTTCCTCTTTCACAACTCCTGTTCCCAGCATTCTTCTCCTGCAGTATCAACACTTCTTTATTTTTAACCACAGCACACCAGCCTGGTTTTGGTTTTTGCACTACGTCCACTTCCAGGGCAGAGAAACAGCTGTATCTGAATTCCTTGAACAGTACCGGAGCAGCCAGAGTGTCTGCCTCATACAGAGGTAACATACCTAATGGGCTGACAAACAGTGCCCTGCTGCCATGAAAAAGAGCAGCTCCGGCCTCGCAGCTGCTCCGAGGGCAGTTGTCCCCTGCCTGCCTGCCCCATGTCTTTTACAAGCACGCCCTCCCCTTTCGTCGCCCACAGCAAGCACTAGGTGTAAGCTGCACATGCAGTGAAAGCCCAGCTGACTCTAGCTAACCAATAGGAGATCTATCTTTTGCTCATTCACTTGAAAACATAGAATCAGACTTACAAAGCATTTTCCCAACCTTCCATTTAATTACTCTTCGAGTTCTCATTTTCCCCAGCAGGTGAAACCCAACAGAAACAGAACAGAATTTGTGAGAAAAGGAGCACCGATAGGAAGCTTTGTCAGAAGTGTGAGCAAACAAAACTATCTAGAGCATTTCTGTTTTCTCACAGGCTAAAATAAAATTAATTTCTTCCAATAAAATCCACAGTTTTTATGAAATAGCTCCTTTATAAATTAATGTATGCACATTTACAACAGTATTGTAGTAACGCTTGCAGCTTCTAGGAAAATGAGTACACTTAGTGCTAAAATTATATACAGCTGACAAGCTACCAGCAAGTGTGTTTCTGTACATGAGCATGGTGGGAGGAGAGCATCATGCATGCTCGTTTGTCTTATATATATATTTGCTAAAACAGGTCCATATGAGAGATGCCTTCCCAGTGTAATTACCCAACATACATGCACCCGAAGCACAAACCGAGCTTATACTGGGAAAGGGAAGCTTCTGTCAGTGCAGCTTATTTTAGCAGCCTAGCCAGTGGAAAGCAAGATGTTGCTGGGGTAAACATATCTTTACCGGAGTCTTCTGCTATAAAGGCCATATTGGTCTGAACTCACCTAACTAACCCAGTTAGTACATTAACTGTACTACAAGTCAGTTTTTCTGGTACAGTTCCAGTGCAAAAAGAGGCTGAAAAATTAAAGAACTGTTTTCTGGAGTTTGGTGCTCAGACTCTGCTATCTGCTGTACAGGTGTAATGCCACAAAATGTGGCCTGGCGTTATCTCAACATCAGCACTCACCATTTGGCAGCTGAAGTTAAACTTACAAGTAATCAGCAGAACCAGAAATCAACTGTATTTTTGTTCTCAAAAGCAATGTGGAGGAAAAGCAGCAGCCAACATTGCAGAGAAGTAAAGATCAGAAGTTTTGGGGAAAATTATAATGGAGAACCATTTTCTTTTTATAAAGTAGTATTTCTAAAACTATGACAAAATTATTTCAAGTCAACATCTCAAGTTCTACCTCAGCCTTCCTGAATACAAAGTGTTCATTTCATCAATAGCTTTAGGAGTTTGTCCTTTATTTGTGCATCTATGCTTACAAAATTAAATTGCAACAGGACCTTACAGGGAGTCAAGTTTGTGTTCACATCTTATCAACTGAAGTTCTCTGGAACTGACGCTAAACACAGTTTGCCATCACTACTGCTGCGAGCTAGAAGGTGATTATTCTCCTCTGACCATTCTTGTGCCAGATGTGCTTCCTAGCCACAACTATACTGAGCCCCACCTTGATTTCCAGCTCTTTGTAGCACAGGATATTCCAGGGTCCTTCCCTCTACTCACTACTGGGCTCTACTCTTCCTGTACATTTCTGGAACACTGTTCCCAGAGGAAATCCTGTGAAATGCCGATTCCCAGACTGCGACAACATGAGAGCCTGTATGAGGTGATGCAGTGATGAAGCATAAGCATGGCTGACCTACAGCTGTGTCTGCAAAGAGATGCTGAGAGCATGCAGGTTGTGGGAAACACACAAAGTGTCATAAAATGAATAAGCAGACTTCTATCCTTGGTGTGGTTTTAGTGCTATAGACCAGCCTACCATAAGCACCAGGGAGCAAGGAATGGAAAACAAAGAAAAACTGCAGTGCAAGAACTGAAAAGAGTCAGTAGCATCTGCAGAAAGCATCTGCAGAAAGCATCTGCAGTCCCGTGCTCCCCTCCACAGCCACAGGTGAGGTGGTCTCCAAGGCTGAACCACAGAGCAGCCATCAGGCAGAGCAGGTAAGCGAGATTTGGGGAGGAAAGAGGAAAGCTGGTACAGAAAAAAAGCCTAACTAAAGTACCCACATCCCAGCAGCAACTTCTATGGCCAGAGAACCACCTCCCTGGCTGCCACCTTCATATCCTGTGAGGCGGGTTTCCCCACAAGCAGCTTTTGGCTTCTCTATGGTGACAAGAGTGAGTTATTATTATGAACTGACTCATTCACTGGGACATTAATTTCTGCCAGGCCTTTTGGCACTGCCCCAGTCTTTCTGGCAACAGGTAACTTCAGTGAGCAGCTGCAGTGACCTGGGAGGTATGGTGCATCTGACACCTCACAGACTTTTTGCAGGCAAATTTCACATTCCACGGGTTTCTCCCTGGGGTGCCACAAGGATGGGGTGGGCCTTGGCAGCTAAAGCACTATGAAATAATCTTGGGAGTGTTTTTCTCTTTAAATCTGAGGTCCTGTAAACTTTAATAGTTAAGCCCTCTTCTTAGGTTCAGCTAGTTCCAGCAGAGTTTAGCACTTCCATAAGCATTTCAAGGACAAAAAAATGCTATGGCTATGTTGTGATTCAACCCCAGCCAGCAACTAAGTACCATGCATCTGCTTGGTCACTCCCCTGCTTCAGGTGGGATGGGAAGGAGAACTGGAAAAAGGTAAAAACTGTGAATGGAGACAAGAACAGCTTAATGCATGAAATTAAGTACAATATTTTAATAGCAGTGATAATGAAAAGGGAGATATGAGAGAGGGAGAGAGAAAAAAAACTCAAGAGGAACAAATGATGGATAATACAATTGCTCACCACCTGCTGAGCAATGCCCAGTCCGTCCCCCTGCAGTGATCAGCCTCTGCCAGTCAACTCCCCCAGTTTATATACTGGGCATGATGTTCTATGGTATGGAATATCCCTTTGGCCAGTTCCAGTCAGCTGTCCTGCCTGTGCTCCCTTCCGGCTTTTTGTGCATCCGCTCGCTGGCAGAGCACGGGAAACTGAAAAGCCCTTGACTTAGGGTCAGCACTGCACAGCAACAACTAAACCAGCAGTGTGTTGTCCCAGTCATTCTCATAATAAATTCAAAATGCAGCATTGTATCAGCTACTAGGAAGAACATTAACTCCATGACAGACAAAATCAAGACAGGCTATAACACAATTTTAAAGAATATTTGGTGAGTAAAGTCACTTTTATTGCTTGCATGCAAGTAGAGGGTTTCACTTATTCCACATCACCTGTCACATAATCTTCAATATCCTTTTCCATTTAAAAAAAACCCAAACCAACATGAAACAACACAATATCAAACCAAATATCACATGTAAGAAAAAAGAAATAAGCTATCATTGGAAAAAGCCCTGCATGTCACTGGACCAGTGCTGGGCAGCAGAGTCGGGGTTTCAGCAGCAGAGAGAGGCCAGTGGGGACTGTCCCAGCACAAGCCAGGCAGCTGCCATGCTGTCCTCTTGCCATGCCCGTGAACAGAAGACCCATGTAATGACAACTGCAAAACTCATTTAAGCTCTGAAAAGGTGACTAATGAGCTCGTTCATGCTGCCTATAAATTATTCACTACAACACTGAACCCGCTCAAGACAAATGGCAAAGTAAACTTTAAATACAGGGAGCAGGAGCCTCCTGTGTTGTCAACTTCTGCCTGTAAACTTTTTGCAATCCAACAGACACTTCACTTTCTTCTGCCCCCTTGTTAAACTTGCTTGCATGTTTAGACCTTATTTTTTACTACCTCTAGTAGAGTTAAAGCAGCTGCTATGTGTTTATTTTGCCGGTTCCAAGTCTTTTTCATTAGTAGTTCCAGGTAATCACAAAGCACTATACACAGCTTTGAATTACATTCTTCAGAAATTAGAATCTGACCTCAAAATGAAGGCCAGGTCTAAAGAAGTAAAAAGACAACAGTGCATGCGTGTTTAATGAGAAGCAGCCCATCTCCAGAGCCTGCACTTATTGATACTTCTGTGAACATCTCTTAATCTGTGCCAAAATGAAAACTGAGGTCTTAAAAAAAACACAGTTTCATTTTTTGGGTGCTGGAAAAAAAAACTTCTGGTATGTTTAGAAACAGTCTATTTGTAAGTATGGTTTTACAAAGAATGCTTTTTTAACCCTCCTTAGTGTGAAGAGGCAGGTTAATAGTTATATGTTAGCAGCACAAGAGGGGAGTTTGCTGCTGTGGTGGCTGGAACAAGCATTGACTCTCTTCAAATAGTACTTACTTCGTAAGATAAATTACTTGCAGCATTTATAAGTTAACTTTAGTAACTCGCTTGTTGAACTACCAACTACAGAGGGACATTAAAGACACTGTCTGGTATGATGTGTCTGATCTTCAGTGGGAAAACATTACTTGCGCCTCTGGTTACACAATCAACTCCAAAGGTCGGGAACAACTTGATAAAAGGGAAAGCCGGGAATTACATAGCTAAAGTCCAGTAGAGTATAAAATAAGGTAAAGTGTGGGAGACATAAGGCAACGTCAAGGTGATATTTAAACTCAAAAAAAGGAAAAGGGCTAGCAAAGGAGGTTTGCAAATGAAATAATTATTGCAGCTTTCACTAATCACTCTCTTTCTTCCCAACTGTCACTATTGTAACTAAGCAGACTAAGAAATTCTACTTGAAGAAAAGGACTTTACCACCTACCAACAACTAGTCTTCATTTATTTAAATCCATGATTCTGAAATTACCAGAGATGCAAAGAAACCATGCTGCCCTGTTAGTACTACTCTTTAAAATGGTGATTAGAAAAAGCAGACACAAGACAGCAATGGAACAGCCTACACCACATAGTGTGCATGTTAACTTATCAAAAGCTGTTGTGTTTTAACCCTAGCCAGCAGCTAAGTCCCACACAGCCATTTTCTCACTGCCCCCTAGCCCCAGTTGGGATGAGAAGGAGAACTGGAAAAAGGTAAAACTCAAGAGTTAAGAACAATTTAATGACTGAAATAAACTTTAATATTAATATTTTTATTATTATTATTAATCATAATAATAATAATAGAAATTGGAGGAACAAGTGATGCACAAAAAAATTGCCCACCACCGGCTGACTGATGCCCAGCCCATTCCCCTGCAGAGATCAGCCCCTGCCAGCTATCTCTCCCCATAGGGAGCATGATGTTCTATTGCATGGAATATCCCTTTGCCCAGTTCTGGTCACCGTCCTGGCTGTGCTCCCTTCCGGTTTATTTCTACACCTGTTCACTGGCAGACGACAGGAAACTGAAAAGTCCTTGACTTAGGGTCAGCACTGCACAGCAACAACTAAAACATCAGTGTGTTATCAATATTCCTCTCATATTAAACCCAAAACACAGCTCCATACCTGCTACTAGGAAGAAATTAACTCTTTCCCAGCTGAAACCAGGACAAAAGCTCTCCACCTAGTGAGATTCCTAAGCCTCTTGTAACTGAAGGGTGTTGGCAAAGGGTTACACTGAAACCGCAGACCCCACTAACCTGCCTGGCAAGGGGAGCTTACCTCCCGGTTCAGTGGTGGGAAACAGTGGAGCTTCCTGCAGCTGGCTCCCCACACCCTGCTCCTCATTTTCCTAATCAGACCCAGCAGTGATGTCAGTTTTGCTCAAGGCATGATTTGGTCTAAATAATAACAAACTACAGTTGGCTACATAATCAGATGAATGCCAGATCTGGGGGAGGATGAGCAAACGAACTGATGGTACAGCTTTTAACTGCGTGCAACAAAGTCGGTGCTTGGCTACAAGTGTCAGTGAATCTCCTGAATGGTCAATGCCACTAATCGTGTTGAGAGTGCCCTGGATGGTTTTGACCTAAGAGGTCCCCTGGGAGGGTTCCTGAGACACCAGTCTCAGCAAATTCATGTGAGACTCCCATGCCATGAGTAGGGCACACAGCCAGCACTGGCCAACCGAGTAATCCTGACCGCCCCTTTGGGGCCAGCTGATGCCGCTGAGGTGAAGGCAGCTGGATCACACTGGGTACCAGGGCAAACGCAGCCCAATCCAAAGCCACATGCAGCTGTGACCTCTGCGGGAAAACTGGTCCTGCAGCTCCTTCCTCTTGGCTCTCCAAACAACATAATCTCATGGCTCTCAAGACCCCAGTGTATGCCAATCAGTGGGGTTGGGCTAGTCTGTGCTTTGGTCATATCATTACAACAAACTGTAGGTATTTCTTACCAGCAATCAGAAAATTCAGACATTCACAAAGCAAAAAACTCACTTATTCAACAAATATGAAAAATTGTGGCCCCTTTAAATTGCATAATGCTCACCTCCTTATAAATGAAATTGCCTCTTTGCTCATCCATTACTATGCACAGGTCTCAATCCAAAAAAAGCCAAGATTTATATGCTCCAGTGATTACACAGTAGTCACTACCAGAGTACTTTGCCGAGTGAGTGCTGATCAGATGAGGCCAGAGAATACATGTATCACCCTTATTTTCATGTATTTCTGTCTATTGTCACAGTCTCTGCAATAGTGGAGAAAGCAAAACAAATGGGCTGAAACAAGCACTGCCATCAGTAACTTATTACCTGTTCTTCTGATATAGCTCTGGTCTCGCACACTCCTTGTACACAACGAGGGTTGACTCAGGATCCCCATACACACACATCAGATTTAGGGAGCCAGAGATGCTGCACTCACATGTGAAGTGCAGGTCTGCAGCTGGGCCTTCACTGATACATGTAGTTGCACACCATGGCAAGAGTGTGCTCAGTCTGTTCAAGACTAGGATTTTAGTCAAGTACCCAAAGGGGGTCCTTACCCAAAGGAAGTCAATGGTTCCACTTCAGCAGTTTCTTCTCTCATAGGTCAAGCAGACGGAGTAAGATCTTGAAATTGGCCAGGTGGAAATTTATGCCTGTGCTTGCCTTACTGAGTGGGAAGTGTGATGCTGGCGCCTGCACAGTCCTTAGGGAGCTGGGCTGAAGCTGTCCTCAGGAACCCCAGCGCTCTGTGGCTCTGTGCACTATTTGATTGCATCCTTGAACTTACACCAGTGCTAATCAGCATTCAAATCTCTACCTTTATTTCTTCCTTACCTCCCTGTCACATAACTCCATTTAATGTTTACTGTAAGAGTTGAAGAAGCCAGTCAGAGCAAAGCTCCCCTTGCCCGTGCCCTGGTTCCAGCCATGTCCTAAGGAAGAACACGGCAAATGCACAGTGATACTCTACAGTGTTCTCCTGTACTTCCAGAGACCTGCTGCTTAAAACCTGAAGCTAAAGATGCAATCAGATGCTGTGGTATGCTGTAAACTTGAAGATATTTTTTTTCTATTGACTTTCAAAAAGGTTCCTGTAAGCTTCAGCATCAGCAACAGCCTGTAGCAATAAGTTCCATGCTTTAACTACTGACTGTGTGAAAACAATTCTTCCTTTGCTTTAAACCTGTCACCTCACAGCTTTGCTTGAAACCCCTATTTCTTGTGCATTATGGTAATTATTATATATCTAGGACACATGACTCAGGTCTATGCAGACTTCTCTTGATTTTATACTGCCTTCCTACTGCTCAGACAGTGCTACTAATACTTAATCTGCATTTCACTCTTTGAAATAACTACAGGTATACAGAAACATCAGAAAATAATATACAAACATACTTATCAATGACCATCTAATCATATAGTAATAATTATCAGTATTGTGTCTACCCAGATACAAGGGAGTTGTTTTTCAATAACATGGTCCTAACAACATGCTTTCCCTTGTAGTCTCACTCTGCAGGTTTTCCCCTTACAGACTCACTTGAAGTACCTGGAGCTTTTTCAAGCACTTAATATGTCCATACAAACTGTGGAAGCAGATCATTCCAGCTGACAATATCTTTATCCACGAAGGGAACAGCAGCTGGAAGATGCTGCCTCAGACAAGCACTAGCTGTAAAATATCAGGCCCTATGCAAGTTCAGTCCTTTAAAAAAGCTGCAGCTTCAGAGGTACAAAACTTCTCAGGGCTGCTCCACTGTAAGTCCCAGCCTCTGGCTTCCACCTGGCATCTGCCTAAGATAGCAGGAGCACGGCCAAGGTGGAAATGGTCTGGGAGATGAGGAAGGACCATGGAGCATGGTGGGAAGGGCTATAGGGAAGCAACAGAGAGAGAGCGCTTTCAAGGGCTGATGTGGGGCTAGGTCAAGTCCGGGGTGGTCACGTGGGAAGGGATGGCCTTGCGTCATCCTCTACTCAAGTTTCAGCTCTGGCCCCACGTGAAAAGGGCAACCACCTCCACCAACAACCTCATGACACATGACCTCCTTTTGCTTGGATCAATGGAACAATAAGTGATAAATAAGTGTGAACATATATGCACGAACTTAATTTCCACTCAAAGCATCCTCAATTCTTCAGCTGTGCTTCCAGTTCCTGGGAGAAGTCTGTAACTTGGTGCACAGTGCAGGGCAGGGGACCTGCCCATTTGAGGCAAAGACCAGCAGTGTGTCAAGGCCCAGCTGGCAGGATGTTTGTGAAAGCAGCTCAGTTCAGTCAACAATCTCCCCCTAGAGTCCAAGTACATCACCTCAAAAATATGTCTCAGCTCTTCTGGCACAGAGCCTGGGAACCCAAATTTGTTTCTGATCCAGGTCCTCTAGCTGGCAGTGTAACAAATTGCTGTCCTGCCACTAGAATGAATAAAGTCATTTTTCACTCATTATGTTATTCAAAAATAGAGCAGGAGCTTTATTTAAAACAGGAAAGCAATACACTGGAAATTAACAGAGAAAAAAAGCTCTTTTGCTTTATAAACCAGAAGGATAAAAGACTGAGTTAGAACAAGGCGAGTTAATATCCCAAGGAGCTCGACCAGAAAAGAAGATACTCGGGTTACAAATTCTACTGCTCCTGGTCTTGCAGCTAAGCCTAACGTTACATCCATGTCAGGCAGTGGTGCTTTTCGTGCAGATCACCAATATTTTTCCCTGTAGTCTACAGAACAGCTTCAGGCAAAATGGTACAGATCCATACCAGCTGCTGAATGGGATAACCCATGGTTGTCTTCCTCCACGTGCACAGGATATGGTGAAACGTGCTGCAGTGAGTGAGTGACACCTCTGCTGTTCTGACTGCACCTCCCTGGAGTGTGAGGCATCACGCTATTTCCCAGGGCACAATTCTGCAGCTGCTCCAACCGTGAGAGGCAGCCTGAGATGAGAAGCAGCATCCTGAGCATGAACTGTTTCATCTAACAAACTGCGAGGACTCTGCTGGACTTATGTCAGTGGCTTGTGACAGGGTAATGACAGTGCCTTCAAATCCGAGGTGTTACTTAACAGCAAGTTAAAGAAGAGCACACAGGTGTATCTTATGCCACCTGACAGTAACATGGCTACAGCTGACTCATTCATCAGGAGACACTGCTCTCTTCTTGGCAAGTCTCCCTTGGACTCTCCCTTGTGACGGTGAGGAAAAGACAGACTGGCCATACAAGCCACTCATGCTGACTTGCTGGCCTTTACCTGCAGGATCTCTCCATCCCTGCACTGCCTGTCTGCCACCCAAACTGGGCTCCTGGAGGAGTGATTTACCATCAGCTTTTATTACTGACTGGGTTATTTTTCCTATTAACCTAAATCAATATACTCACACAGCAAACATCCCAAAATTCAAGTCAATATAGAGAATTCATAAGGTTTTACAGATTTATAGATATTTACAGCTTTGGTTAGAGATCCTCAGATGGATGGTGCAATGGAGGCATAGCCAATAGAGTAGATTTTCAAGTACTGATGGTAACTTGTAAGAAAAGCACTGGAAAGATTTAAGAGCTTAAGTCTCACTGACTTTTAAATGACTTTCAGTGAAGTTAGTAATGCTTTAGTCTTCAGGTACTTTCAAAAGTGCCATCTTACAGCCTACCTAAAGGTCTGCCTCTCTCCCCACCAAAACAACACTTGTGACAAGGGAGTGCAGTTATAGCAGGATGTTCATCTTACAAGACACTTGTCTTGCCTTGGGGCACCGTCCTGCACAGAAATGAACACGGTCCTGGGTGTATCTGGCCCTCGGCCATTACAGAAACCAGTTCGGCCAAACCAGCTGTGGCTGCTCTTAGTCGTGTGCCCTCTCTGCCAGCAGGAGACGCCAACGCAGACAACCAAATTGATGTCTCCCTCTCCTCTGATAGCTCTGCTTTTCATTCCTAATCAGATGAACAAGATGGTAACACACTCTGTTACACAGTTTTTTCTGTGAATTATTTCAGAACTGTGCATTGCAAGTACTGGATTAGGTCCTACTCCTGTGAGTTCTGATCCCCAAAGAGGAACGTGCCCAGCTCTGTGCAGACAGAGAGCACACTCAGTGCAATGGAGGTCCGAGCCAGACCAGAGGGATGAAACCACTGCCAAATTGTGTCTCTGCAGAATCCATTGCCCGTACGCTTAGACTGTCTCTTCTCCATAACCATCAACAAGCCTCCACTCTTGGGAGAACATTTGAGCAACCGTCTAGACTTGGAAGCTAGTTGAAACAAAAGGGAACCACAACATTCTCTCGTGTGGTAATCTCTAAGGATAGCTCTGCTACCCCCTGCACAGTACAGTGTAGGGCCAGCCAAACCACAGCATGTCCTGTAAACAATGTCCCAAAGATAAACTCACTGTCCAGGAGGCTGAACTTCTTCAAGAGAGCTCCTCTAGAGTTCACTGGGATAGCTTTTACAGAGCACTACATGGGCATTCCTCTGGAGACATCAGATTGTTTTGGACCGGTTCTTTAAAGAATCATTTTTAACAAGCAAAGGTCACATTCAAAATATTTAAACTTTCTTAATTTAAAATTTTTATTTAAATGAATTAGAATGTACCAATAAATGAAAATTTGTTTTTGTACTGGGCCTCTACTCTGCAGAACAGGGACTCTCTGCCCAGAAACTTCTGTAAGACTGTTATACAGTAGTTCTTCTATTTAAGTAGGTCACCTGACAGGAGAAAATATCTATGCAAAATTTCAGTGAAGCCAACAGATTTCTGATCAAGACTGGCACCTGGCAATAGCTATAGATTTCCACACGCTTATCCCTCCCAGCACAGAAGTCATATATCTCATGCTAACTCAGATGCTTATGGAAAAAATCTTGCATACATTAATACCAAATGTAGCAACTTCCTTCAATGCTTTTAGATCATCCTCTAGAAAAACAAAATAGTACATATCTCTAAGAGTTCTGAAAGTGGATCAAAAATCCTTTATAAGGAGAGACCTCTGTATTTAGCTCCAATTAACTTGACTTCAGTACAGATATGCTGGAGCCAAAAATAAACCCTAGACTGTTTGACTCCCATTTTCTGTTCTAGCCACTACACCACGCTTTGACAATGATAGGTACTTTACATAAATGCTGGTTTCTCTCAGTACTACATATTTTCAGTTGCCTTTTCAAATCCACTCCACTTCAAGTGGCTGCCACATAAATGTATTCTTTGAATCACAGAGTTCAGTTTGACACTTTGCAGAACTGCCACCTTACACAATACAACCTTCGTGATGTATCAGCTAATTCTAAGGATCTAAATATATGGGTTTTATCAGAATACATCTAGCAGAGTTTATTACCCTACTGACTGCTGCCAGCAGACTGTAGCATCAGGCATAGGCACAGCAGACAGAAACACCTGCTTCAAAGCACAGAAGCAGGAATGGGACTTCAGCAAGATGTAAGGTCAGGGAAAACATCAGTAAGAGAAACATCTCAGTACTGCTGCCTCCAGTTCCATGGAGGCCAGGTCTCACCATTAAGTGTGTCAATTTAAGGACTTTGAAAAAAACCCCAAAACTTTACTTGGACACCAGTCCGAGGGCGCAGGAAGGGCAGGTCTTTCCAAATTGGCACCAAATCCTGCACTCTTTATTCTTGGAAAGGTTTTATTTACATTATTGCAATTCTGGGTAAGGATTGCAAGATGTAACTCTGGGATCAGACCTCTAATCCTGCCTCTCTGTTTACTGCATTGATTGTGCTCTTTTAGACTCTGATCCTGCCATTCCTGCTTAGTGCAGGCTCCCCTCTGTTGGGGATGGGGAATTAAAATGGGATTCAACTGGAAAGCTAAGGCAGAGCAGGGAATGATGAAAACACATCATCTGCCATGAGCAGCCATCACCATGGCTAAATTTAGAATGTAGGCTCCTCAGGCAGAGAGATGATCCGCCATCCCTGTGGGGCACCAGTCACACAGTGCTACATAAATATAAAATAATAATTGATGATTAATTAATAATGGCTTCCTTTTCCTCATGACCATCTCTCAGCTGCCCTAAGAAATAATAATTTCTTTTCTTCTAGATGCAGATATAAACAGTCATTCAAAAACTTATGTCCTCAGAGAAAATTCACTTCCCCGTTCCTTTTCAGTAAAATATTTTCTGCAGCCTTGGACAAGAGATTCTGAACCATTCACAGGCACTCTGTTAAAGAAAGAAATACTAATTAAAAATGCCTCAGAAGTCACAATAACCAAAATAAACATCAAGAAGGCAAAGTTGAGAAAAAAAAGTAAATCTATTCATTTCCTCTTGCTCTATAACCATGTCCTCTATAAAGACAAAGGTCTTTTCATAAAACCCTGTTTAGATGTTGGGGGAAGTATCTCCAGCACACCTACATTCCTTCGGTGACCATAGATACAGACATCTGACTCTGATCTTACAGCTGCCTTTTATCAGTGTATTGGTTTTGCTTTTGATATGCACCAAATGCTTTTGACATTCACTTTACCTTCTGTAAAATTAGAAAACCTCCAGAAATTCAGCAAGCAACCTCCTAATTTTGCTCATCACCCTGCTCTGTCCATTTCTTTCTAAGTCAGGGCAGTCTTACTGCACCTTCACCTGCCACCAGCAAGCTCTCTTGCTGGTTACTAATCACACCATTCCACAGATCTTGTAGTTACTAGCCCCTCTTGTAACCCTCCTCGTTAAACAAATACATGAATAAATAAATAAATCAAAAATCTTTTGTTCTCCATCTGCCATAGTCTCTCAGCATTCAGCCCTCAAAAGCTCCAAAGATGGTTTCTGCTGCTTGAGTTCATTCCTCTCCAACTTCACCTGCTTTCTAAATGTCAGATTCTACCAAAACCTTTCCTTACCAGTGACACTACTACTACTCTTCCTCCACACCCTTTTTTAAGTTGGTCTGTGTTCAGGCTTTTTCTCCAAATAACCAGCCTTACTTTTCCCAGCTGCTCAGCACTGCAGGTATCAACCACCTAGAAATCCTTGACCAAGCCTCAAAATTCCATTTAGTTTTCAAGATAATTATTAAGATAATTATGCTTTTTAGGTAAAATTGTTTCCTTGTGGAAGAAAATTTACATCATCCAGAACATCAACATTTGTCTATGAAATTTCTTCATGGTATTTTTACTGATAATGAATGCCATCTCTTAATAAATCCCCAGGCCCTCTTTAGAGACAATTATTATAAAAACAGATCTTCCTAATGAAGATAGAGTTACTGAGTCCAGAAGTTTTAAATCACTAATCAGGACAGCTGTGAGACTCTGTGCAGCAATTAGTTTTAAAACCAGTTCTCGGATGAAGTTGGATGGCTCTCTGAAAGGGAGGGATGGTACAGCCCACAGATCATGGAACCTGTGGGGCCCAGCGTGCGCGGTGCCACCTGACTGGGGCCTGCTGGGTCATACGCAGCACGGGCACCAGCGTGTGCGTGTCACATCGGCACGGCAGGACTAACAGCATGTGAGAAGACTGCAGGAGAAAATAAAACAACCACAGCCCCCGGTGCAGGAAGAAGCACAGGGAACACGTCGGGGAGCCCTAGGGGCAGCCCAGCCCTTGGGAGGCTGTGGGGGACAGGCGTGGGCAGAGCGCACTGCAAAGTGCTCAGCATGAACGTACGTGGTCGCAGACACGAGAGACACTGGGCTTCCCCTGATTGTCCCGTACATCCTGAATGGCAGCCTGGATGTAAGAAATCACCTCTGCAAAGATTTCACCCTGGGAAGTAGTCTCTCCACACTTTTAAAGTCCGTAGCAGAAGGATAGCACCCGCCTCCAGGAACATCACCTCACGCACTGGATGATGTTCACCACTATGTTAATTTTAAAAATTCCTGGGCAAACAAGTGAGGGTCCAGTCCTTCAGCACAGATCCTGCAGCTACGACAGCCCTCAGGCAGAAGGCTCCTGCCTTCTTACCCAAGGATGGCCTCAACAAATGAGTGCAATTAAAACATAGATAATGCATCTGAACATGTGCATTCCTCATTTATTTAACAAGCACAGTTTAGCTTTAATTATTTATGATAACAATTTAGAAGAAACTAGTAAACACAGTGCAGTAGACTCTATAAAAGTAAGAAAGCCCTTGCTGCAGGACACTACTTCATGGTCTCCTGCCTGGAAACCTCTGCTGGAACAGGGACCCAAGCCTCACCTAGTAGAGGAATTACAAGGTGCAAGAATTAGGGTAAATGAGGAAATTGAGGTTATATTTGACTAAAAAAAGAAGAAATAGAGCATAGAAAACAGTGAGACATATTATAAATAGAACTTTCCATCAACTTGAATGGTCTTATTCAGAGTTGTCTATGTTGAAATCCTCTCAGCTCACATACATGTGCAGAATGGGTAGGTCCAAGTGGCTCACGGAATCTTTAGACCTACTTAACTCCTCTCTCTCCCACCAAGAAAATCAGGAGTTCTTGGAAATCAGTGTATTTACTGTACAAGCAGCTAAGGGGAAGATGACACCTTGGTCCATTTGGGCTAGGCAATACGGGATCAGAAACTGCCCCTTAAAAGCTCACAACCGTGTTAGGGCTGTGGATGGCAGCACCCACATCAGCAGACTGACAGGCTGCACATGTCACTTTGGTGCCAGCAGTGTCTAAAGATCAGCTGGGGAGGAGTTTTGTTGGGGAGGACAGAAGGAGGGAAGGGGCTATAAAAGGAATGGGCAGAGGAGGCCTGGACATGAGAAAAGAGAAAGGGAAGGAGCTATGAGAAGACAAGTAAGAGCACACCGAGAGCCACCCCAGGAGCGCCTGTCCATCAGGACAGCAGGCCCAGGAGCCCCAGACCAAGGAGGCAGTGTGACAGTGCACATCTCTGGGCACCCCCTTCCACCGCGGCAGCACTGGATGTTTGCTCCTGCTGCCCTGATCCTACTGTAGACAAGGGGACCTCCTGCAGCGCACCTCCGATTCCCCTCTGTGGACTTCTGCCATCCTTCCAAATGCAGCTACCTGAGGAGGAGCCAGAGCTTTTCTGTCTGTCTCCACCCTTGTTGGCAAGGCCTCTGTCCCTGTGGACAGTGTGTGGCTCACTGTTACTGCTCTCAGAGATCACTGGATATTTCAGTGGAGGGCAACACCGTGGGATGGAGACAATGCCAATTGAGGGCCTGTTCTCAGTTGCACTGCTGCCTGTCAGCTGCTGTCTCAGCCCATATTAGTGCACCCAAAGATGTTAAACAGAAAAGTTTGAGGCTGAAAGTACTCCAAAGTCACAGTGCTAATCCCTGCCTTCCTGAGACAATTGCAGTGCGTGAAGAACCTGTGGTGTCTACTGAAATCCAAGCATACCTGCTAATAAAGATCATCACACTGAGCACTGCCAGACAATTTCAGTACACTTGAACTTGAATGAAGAAGTATGTTCAGCTGGTTTCCACGGATCATCGGTGAGCAGAATAGCATCTCTGCAGGGACTGATATCCAGCTCAAACCCGTTCTGATGCACAGATGTACAGAAAGACAATGCAGGCCCTTTGAGACAGCCATGCATGAATGTGATGTTCAAGTCTCAGGCCAGCTTGGGATTGTTATTCTTCAGGGAAACCTGAAACTAAGTTTAGCACCTATCTGGAATCAATTCTTTTGCCCTTACTCTATAAAAGTTAGGCCTCTTCCTTAATGAAAAAGGTACTACACACACTAGCTTTGCCTTTTCTGTATTTCAACTTAAGGTATTGCTGGCTGTATTTAATAGTTTCACTCCTGCAGAGCAACCTTCTGAAAAGGTCAAAACAAAACACTGGGAGCCAAATTCATCACTGGTACAACTCCATTGACTTGAGCAGTATTACACCTGGGATAGATCCAGCCCTAACTGCTTCCATTACGGTAAGTGGAAAAGAAGTGTGCTTGCTGTCTTAACTTTACTTTTCAATTGATCTGTTCTGTTCTACTCTGTGTGTTTCATTGCAATCAATAGGAATATATCTACTAGAGAAAGTTACGGCACAAAACATCTGAATAGCTTTTAAAAAACTTGTCTTCTTGGTTTATAATGAGTGTCAGGGAGATGAGAAGGTAGCAGGCATTCAGCCTGCACTCAAGTGCTTTATCTTTTAGAAGAGGATAGATGTAAGCAGCTACTGTAAATATTTTTATGTATAAGCTAGATCATAGCCAACAGAGATCTTCCTTAAAGATCTCCTCTTGATAGCAGACATGAGCTGCCAGTTCTGAACAACAACGTCAAATATAGTACAGATATTACAGGGAGGGGCACCATAAATGTTTATAAGCAGTTAGATTAGAGGGGAATAAACTTAACTTCTCTAGGACTGTGTTCACATTCATCATGTTCTGCTCTTTGTCACACCAGCCATGCTGATAGATTCTTTCTAGGCAGAGGTAAGATTATGGGAATCTTATTTGTATTTCAAGTGCTTGTTTTCCTTTCCAACTTTTCAAAGCTTCTTCCTTCAATTTTTCTTTATATGCCATGATGGCACTTTAACACTGTACCAGTGCCATTGCTCTGGCTGAAACACCACCCAAAGCACCACTAGCTGAGCCATTTTTCATAAGGGATCCTCGAAAAATACCACAAATCAATCTTCTGGATCAGCTTTGGTCTTCGAGGATGTTATGAAATGAGATGACATTACCAGACTAGACAGCTCTTAGCATTACATTGTAGTCACGTGGATCTTTAAATTTGCCATTTAGCATTTCACTTAAATCTTTGGCGCAGAAATATCAGAAATATCTATTCATGTCAGCCATTATTCCAGGTTTTAATTTTTATTGTGTTTCAGTGTCGCGCATCACTGCACTGGAAGCTTCCAAAAGACGCTGTGGGCTGTGCCTGGCAGAGTGCAGCACCTCCCAAACTGGGACGCGGGATGGGTGATGGGTTTGACCAAGAGATGGAATAAGCAAAACTAAATAGCAGTCGCATCACTCCAGTGCACATATGCTATACAACATTTTTAGATGTGGGAGTTGGATTTTGAGACAATTTACCAAGGGAGAGGCTCATCTGTGCTACAATGCTACTGTGCTCACCTACAGCCACAGCACCTCCTCCGCTTAAGGAAGCTGTCTAAGGTGGTCCCTGAAGGACCAGGCACTACAGAATACCCATGTGCTACCTCTTCCACAAGATAAAGACTCTCTATCCCAAACTGGCAACTTATGCACTCTCTCACTGACTCCCAATTTGAAGGCTTTGTCGTGAAATTCACCACCAACTCTATCACACAGACCCATCACCATTTAACTCATGTCAGCTGTCAGCAACAGTGACCAAGTCTCAGGTGCTAATGGCTGTCATTTAAAGATTGCTTTTACTGTAGAATCAGTCAAGGAAAAAGCAGTCATTTTAAGGAATACTATTGTATTGATTTAGTTTGCATCACTGGGATGTCTTAGCATAATGGATAAGGTATTCATGACCAGCGTGCCCTGCTATCTCCTGTGAAAACAATCTTAAGATATATATAAATGATGAGGCAAGAAGGATTTGTGAAAGGGGCTTTTTCTGTTCTTTGTATTTGCCTGCTCTTCTTTTAAACTGTGTATCATTCACTTTAATGTACATATTCTGAATAGCTATGCAACTGAGAATAATTCAATTTTCCCACCACAATCAACAAAATGTTCTTGCCTTGATCACTCCACTTCTTGCATTACTTTGTGGCCACTTCAGTGTCAAATTCAGTCTTCCCTGCAATACCCAAATGCTTCTAACACAATTTACAGCCTATTTAGAAACTACCTTCTTGGAAATAATGTTAATCAGGATAATTTCTCCTCTTACTTTAAGGAGCTCTTGATTGGGTGCTTTCAATCAGCTGTTAGCCGAAGTTCCCTCAGAATTTTTCAAGTTCTTATGGGGAAATGGGACAACGCCATTTAGCAGTCAGAGAGCATGTTTAATGGATCATGCTAATCTCAAGGAGGGCCTATGAAACTCTAATTTGTCAGGTTTCATTACATTCAATAATGACTCTAATTTTCCTGAAGTGTTCTGCTCACTAGTAAATTATGTACCATAGTTTTGCACCCCATTTTCTCTAACTCTGCATTTTGAAAAATTGAAGGCATCTTACTCTCCACGGCCACTGCCCAGAAGGGGCCTGGAAAAGAGGGGTTAAAAGTTCACTGTCAGATGTATTTGTCTCAGAAGCAGGTATAATTCTTTGCAAACAGCTAAGTGTCAGTGCAAAACCAAGCTGATTCAGGGTAATAAAAGCACTTCTGCAAAGCTTTTAGGTGACACTATATCCCTCACAAGCTTTCTCCACCCCTGCATCCATTTTATCATCCGATACCATCATTACCTTGACCAATCTGCACATTATTTCCTTTCCAAATGGATCGATTTAAAACCAGCTCATCTGCTAATGCTCAGCACAGGTTTGGATGATTCTCCTATTGTTTCAATTATTTCTTTGAGGAAAATTCAATCCTTTTAAGCAAACAGTGCTTTTATCTCAGCTGAAGATGCGAGAGATATGGTCGCCACTGACAGATCAAGAGCTTCTTATGAAACCCTCCTTTCAGTTGTAGCACCCTCAAGTGACAGAGATGTCCCAGTTTAGCTCATTACAAGTAATAGACAGTGTTAGCTGTAACCCAGCACATTAAATAGTTGAGCTATTAAAATTAACCACATATTTCTGGAGGAAGATGTGCCATCTCAGCAAATGATGTGGTGATCTCTCTGGTTTTGATCTGCTGCAGCAAAGGAATGGCTTCCCAAAGAGCAAAACAAAAGGCACATGTGGCTTCACCCCAATTTCCAGGGGCTAATTCTGGTTTGGAGGGAAATGCAGCATTGATTGAGACTCGAAACTGAACCTGTCAGGTCTTCTCAGATGTCTTTGGAGATTTGGCTTGGCAGTCCATAAGTAATGCAGAGTGTGCAGATGAGAAAGCCCCAGGGAGAAGAGAGTGATCACAAAGGAATAAATAGAGCAAAATAGATGATCTTCCATTTGCTGCTTGTGGGGTGAGTCCACTGTACTTTCATACCTCTTCACTCCAGGAAAACTGTGCCTACGCAATTTCTGAATAGGGACTGAAGGGGCTCTGTCCACAGCCATTCAAAATCCTCTTTATAAGGTACTATATACTGAATGGGGGCAAAGTAATTTGATTTTAAATGTCTGCAGCCATGTTTTAAACTCTACAATCATCTCCCAGGGTAATTTTATGTAAAATTTTGTCAGCTATGCTAAGAAACAGTGTTTATCAAGAACTGCCTTTCACAGAGTCCAAAGTAGCATTGCTCAAAATAAACACCAGCTTGGTCACAGGTTCTAACTTGCAGGTTTGTTATGCTGGCACTTACATGATTTTCCTAGTCTTGCTCAGATATGCACGAGGGGCCCAAAAGAACAGCCTACATGCATGAGACCAAAGAGAGTCCCTTTCTGTTCATTATTGCCTTTAATACACCAGCCTGCTGTTGGAAAGACCATTCTGTTGCCACCAGTGAAGTCCTGGGCAGAAGACACAGCTTTCCTACACCAGGCACTTTGAGCTAGTCCAGAATAAACCAGGAGGAACTTAAGTGGAAAAATGTTGCCTGAACCCTAGTCAGATGACAGAGCACTGTTTTACTTGAATCCTTCTACTCCCCAAGAGAGTAGCTGTTGGGGACTAGGAAATCAGCTCTGTTCAAAGCAAGGGCTTCAAATGTCTCTTAAACTTGTAAATGGCTGAAGCTGAATGCAGACTTTGTGACTCAGTCCATCACCAGATATCTAGGGATGCCCTGGTATGCCAAAGCAAATACAGTAAATAGCCCTATTATTTCTACATGGTATCCTCATTCCTGATTTGAAAAGAGCTTTTCAAGTGAAACATGCTTTGCATTACCTGAATGCAGATTCTGTCCTGCAGTGTTTTGCTAAAATGCTTCAAATGGCCCTTGGTTTCTGTGCCTGGGGCTGATACACACTCACTTATACCAGCAGCTCCTAAGCTCGAGCTCTCATTGAGGAAAAAGCCAATTTGTTGTTCACTGCTTTAACATCAACACAGAGAGAATCAGAGCACTTTTGAAATATCCCCCGTGATTGTGTTTGTGACTCGGGCACTTGGGAAATTCAGGCCACTTTGAATGGTGATGTTTCATTGGAAGAACATCAGAAGTAGAAAGATGCCTTATATTGACATATTGGTTCTACTTTGCTAGACATGCAGGATCAAAGTCATCCCTGGCAGAACTCCACAACCTACAACAGATGGGATAAATTTGGCCCCATATGCCCGTAGCAGCTGGGGACTACAATTGTTTTCCTATTTTCAGCCATATTTTGAGGATACGGAGCCTGATTTTCTGCTAGCAAAGAAACTTGAGATTTTGGCATATGTGTGATGTGAAGCAAACAATTTGTATTATCATACATGGCCCTGGTATGATTGTTACGGTCATCTGCACCACATATCTAAATTTTAAATTAAACACGTGCTATAAATAGCCTAGGAAGAATCCAGCGAGAGATTATTTTATCAGACACTCAGCAATCTGTTCAACTGGCTTTCCTGCTTACTAGACATGGCATCAGAGTCCATTTTGAATGTACAATTATGTTTTCTTTATGTAGCTTCTCCTATCATCTATTGTATTCATATAGAGAGAACCAGTTTGTAAATACCATTTCACATTCCAAACAATTTGCTATAGGCAACTACATCATTGCTTTGTTCAAATAAATTTACATAAATCATTATTAGAATGTTTTATCTTAGCAACTTTATTTTGCTCCCAGAGCACAAATTAAATGCATGCATAAACCAGAATATTTTAGAGGGAGTTATTCCTGAATTGTTTATGAGACAGTAGACATTTCCACCTAATTTTTCATTCATAATGTAATTTCTTTAGTTTTTTCTGTATAGCTAAAAACTGCACATCTAATTTGCTGGGGTTTCCCTGGAAGTGCGCAATAGAATAGATGACTGTGCCACAATCTGTTCATCCATCAGCCTGTGCTTCCTTTGACTCACTCTGCATTCTGCTCAAAACACTTTGTGGGAAAGGCCAAGAACGACAGTAAGTCCCACTTGCTGCTTGACATGATCATATTAGGAGTAAATTGTTGTTGTTAACCAAAATTTGCAAATAAAGTCACTGGAAAAGAAATCTATTTCTAGTAAATATTTCTGTGTTTGGATTAATTGAACAGAGCTCTCAGTCCTCGCTAGCTCAGATTTACAGCTCGGCACCCACCCATGCAACTTGTAAAGAAATGCGCTGTTCTCACTAGCGTTGCTCAATTACAAACACATACATCCTAATTGTGCTTGACTCACGGACTGCAGTGGTTTGGCTGGAGAAGAAAACCAGTGGGCACAGTCACGCAGAAATCGTCCCTCAAGCCCAGCATTTCACCTTGCCCAGCCTGAAGGTGCAGCGGACCCCTCTCATGGCTGTCCATGCCCCGTGACGGGCTCACATGCACTCGCCAGTGCCACAGTCAGGAGCTGAACAACCAGCACCCGACAGCTCTACAGGCATCCTGTCCTGCTCATCTGCACCCTGTGCCCAGAGTCAGCCTGCAGGAGCAGTCCCCAGCAGAGCGCCCTGCACCAGGACTGGCTTTGAGAGACCTGGCAGGCCTGTGCACGGCCAGGAAGGTCAACCTGGAGACACCAGATCTCCACACCAGGCTGCAAACTCCCTGCTAAAAGCCCAGCTGCAGCTTTTCCAGTGACGCTGCCCCCACTCCCGTGGCTCCCTGCTGTGCCCCAGGATCTGGCACCTCTGCACCACAGCTGTTACATGCCACAGACTTGATGAGAACTTCTGCATGACCCTTTCTTCCTCCAGAAAGGCAGCACACCATGTGTCGCCTGTCACACTTACTCCACCTGCATGTCCTGTTGTAGGCATCGCTGGTATGTCTCAGCTGCCAGTCCATCAGCTATACACCAGTTTAAACAAACATGAAAAGTGCAGCAGAAGCAGAGACACAGAGGAGAGGGAGTCAGTATCAGCATTCAATGCAAATATCACCTGTCCCATGCTGTTTCATCTCAGTCTTGATCTCAGAGATAAACGAGTTGTGCAATGTGGAACTACATCTGGCTCAAGCCAGGGTTGGGAGAGGTTTAGGCCAGAGAACGCTCTCTTCCTGGGAGAGGTTTAGGCCAGAGAACGCTCTCTTCCAGGGCCTCACAACTTTGTGCTATCATAGATAACACTGCTATTTGGGATAAAGGGTGGAGGGTGACTGTAGGCAGTGAAAAAACCTCTTGCAGGTTCTTGCCTTTCCCATTCCTGAGCATTCCCGTCCTCAGAAACCAGCAAAATTTCATGCTGAGCAGAAGTACTAAATCAAATCTCTTTGCTTTTACTTAATCTAAATATACAGCATATCCTTATGGGTCTGGCCAGATCTGTTCTCAAACTAGCATATCACAGAAAATTGCCTCAAATAAAGAGGCTTTCCATCCCACAGCCATGGTACTACTGTGTGAATAGCAAGTAACTGAGTACTGGGAACCCAGTGAAGCTTCAGTAATACAGCCATGGAAGATGGCAATAATTTATCATCTCTGCTGTAGTCTAATCCCAGATGCACAATTTGCTAATTTATTTCCATATGTACCTGGCAGACAGATTAATCAGCCATCTCTCTCTGAAACCTAGATTGAACTTTATCCCTTTAGTAAGGAAGAGAAAACAAATGTACACAGCAAAATAAGAGTCCCTTACAGAGGAGCTTTATCAACCTTTACAGCTTGTGGTTTCCTTTTTCAGCTTAACAATGGCTTTTCAAAAATCTAACACCCAAATCTACTGTCACACCAGTGCATTCCTCCATCTACTGAAGTCTCTTTGCTAACGCTGGTGAAAATGAAGCCAGAGATAGAACAGGCACATCCCTTAGATTTCTGGTCTCAGCTGGAGAGAGCAACATGGCCCAAGGAGAGCGGCAGAAGCCCTGCACCAGAGAAAAGGCCATACCAAAGCCAGCAGTGGCTCCTCTGAGCCAAGGAGGCTGTTTCTCTGTGCCATAGTTTGCAGAATTGCAAAATCAGGATAATAATATTTTACAAAACATTCTGAGCTCTACTGAACTAATTACTATTATCAGCAGTAATGTGCTTCTGATACACTTAGCCCTTCTTCTGGAAAACTCTGCAAAGGGGCCGCATTTGCTGGAGCTGAGCAGCTGTTAGCACTTCAGCAATGTTATCAGTAATAAATACAGTGTCAATTCTATGCCTGGTGCCCTTTAAGGATCTGTTTGCAATCCACTCTTTATTTTGATTATAAGACATTATCTGCATTAAACATAATTAGTCATATTATATCATTTGCCAATCTAAGTGCAGTCACTTGACAAGGCAGGATGGAGCTGAATGAAAGCGCAGCGCAGTCTGAAGCCCAAGGAGATGAAGGGAAGGGGAACTGGCGCAGGCCCAGGGAGGACACAGACTCAGGCATCCTCCGGCCACAGGCTTTGTGTGAGAAGAGTGTCACTGGCATAGCCACGCTGTGACTCTTACTTGTGTCACAGTCCAAACGGGCACATGCAAAATGTCATTATCAAACCACAGAAGTGTAATAAAATGATTGCTGAAAATGAAATTATTTATGGGCTTCAGTACCCTCGTAACAGTTATAATAATCAAAATACATAAATATTTGGATATGCTACTGACAGATGGCGTATACTGGAATAATCATACAGAATATGTCAGCTTTCAGAATCAGCTTATTCCAGAGTTGGCATGTTTCAGGGCTTTCTCCTACTAAAATAAGCACCTGGTATTTGATCCTCCAAAAATGTATTTTCACAAACACATGGGTGTCTTTTGATAGAAAAGCTATTGAGCCTGTCACTACCCACATACAGCACCCAAGTAACAGTGCACTGCCACCAGCTTCCTCTGTTCTGCCTGTGTGTCGCTTGGAAAGGCAGTGGAGACCTGTCTCGTTAGAGCTGGGGTTGTCAGGACAGTGACAGTGCCTTGCCAAAGAGTATCTGTGCTTTGGGTTTGATCCACACGTTGCCTGCGAGACAAACCTTTTCATTTGCAATCCCAGGAAGAAAAACCCGAATTCTTTTGCCTATGCTCCTGTGTTGGCAAGTTTGAAAATATCAGGGCTTTTGGAGAGCACTGATTGGAAATTAATGTTCATTAATAATGATTAAAACAATTAGTGTGGACAAATATGCTTATTTGTGTGGAACATCAATGAAGCAGTAGCCTGTGCCCTGGACTAAGACACACACATGGAAGTAACAGCCCCAGGGGAAAGGAAAGAGAAGAGCAAAGGCCATGCCCACGGTGAGCTGCTCCTCCTGCTCTGCACCCAGGACAGTGCAGGACAGGCTGGCATGAACATGGGAATGGGGACACCACGACTGGACCCCCACAGGGTTATTAACCATTGGCAGCCTCCGTCCTTCCAGCAGAAGACCCTTCCTCAGGTGGGTGTCTAGGCCATCACTGGTCCCAGGACTTCTCAGGTCACATTCTCCTCTGAGTGACTCTGAAACACTTTGGCCATGGCCCTCCCAGGTGGTAAGTCCTCTCCACAAATAACAGTGTTTCCAGAAAGCTGTTTGTACCACATAACAGGCCATTTTAGAAGCCAGTAAACAGAGACATTTTAAAGATTAATAGGCATTCATTTATTATGTTACACTCTTCAATTTTCCCAGACAATCAAATTGGTAAATTAGAGCCATAATTTTCCACCAATTAATACCAGATGTGACACATTTTGACGTTAAAAAAGTAAATATAAGAGAACTGTCAAATACTTCATGTTCCTAATATAACACTGTCTGAATAGAAAACCTAAAATCCTCATTCCTCAGACCTATTCTGAAACACAGACACAAAGATTCAAAGGATGCTGATATTTCCAACTACTGCACATCGCCTCAACAGTTGCTAACGCCTTTCCCAAATGTGTATTGACTAAAAAGCCCAACACCAAAGCAATATTTATACCTGTAATCCAGTACAGGACATACTGTCATAACATCAAAGGAGATGCCAATAAAAAACAAGAGAAAATGCCAAAGACAAATGAGGATCATTGCATGTTTTCAGTTCAGTACAGGACAATGGTAGCTACTAAAGATTTTAGAAAGGAAAATGGAATACAAAAATCCTGTTTTAGTGCTCCTCTTCTGCAACACTTCCTACACTAGAACATCCCAGCACCAGTTCCAGGCCAGTCTGCAGAATGCCACAGTCCCAGAGTTAGACAGACTCTGTGTTAATACAGCTGATAGAGCAACCAGGTCAAGGGGGCAACCTTGGCACAAGTGGACTGGGGAAGACACCTGCTCTCCATGGCCCTCTTGGTTCCCCCAGGCAGGCTAGACCTTACTCCTCAGGACTCAGTAGTGCTGCCAATACTGTTCTGCTCTCCAGAGAGGAGAGACAAGAAGCTCTGGGAGCAATTCAGGCTCATTTCCTTTAAACTCTGATCGGCTACAGTTCTGGGGATGTGGAAACATACCATAGAATAGCTCTCTTGTACTTCAATTATTGCCATACCTCCTTTTTCCATATAGTCCCAGGCAGCATAGATTTTTGATACAGGCTGAAGGTCACTTTGCAAAGAAGGAAATATCCCTTTCAAATGCCACATGCCCCTGCCCAGGCCCTCAAGCAAATCTACCTATGAATCTTCCCCATTCACACAGTGGAGATGAACTGGGATCACAGAGTCTACCAGTACTGCACAGCCCTCTGATAGTTGTCTGCCATAATCTGCAGTATCTCTTCACAAACTCACCAGGCAACAATGTCTGCAGACTTCAAGTTTCACCACAACTTACAATAAAAGGGATTGAAAACAGGAGGATGCCTAAAAACAAGAGGTCTTTTCCATCAGTGGCTGCTTTGCAAACCAAGGCAGCAGGCAAAGATCCACCATAATTAGATCCTGTTGGCAAAGTCATTGAAGTAAAATGTGGCCAGGTGAAAATCACTCTGCCCCCTGCACCTCACCATGCTCACAAGGAACGGGCTTCCCACGCACAACCATATGTCATGTTTTGCCAGCACAGCCAGGTAGCTGACAGGTTTCCTAGTGGCCAGACCTAACTGGCCAAATCTGGTACTCAGTTCAGAAGAAGTTTTTTTACCCTGATTAGAAGACATGGGCTTTGATGCATTTTGACCCAAATTAACTGGATTCATCAGGCTCCAAAAAAAAAGCTGGACTGGAAAGAAGCTCAGCCACATTTGCAGCGATGTTACCAGGAATCTGCAGAAGGGTCTCATAAGGGTTTGGGATACAAAGCAGACAGTGCAAAGCTACAGTCAGCTGGCACAGGGGAAGATCATCCTGACTGGCCCTACAACGTTCTTGATGGGATGAAATAGAACCCAAGGCTCCAGAGTGACTACACAGCCTGCTCCAGCCTCTGTAGACACTTTCCTGGAAAAATATGAGAATAAGGCCTGAAGCAGAATTGCAACCCAGGCAGGAATCTCCCCCTTCCAGTCTCTTCCCATAAATGGGCAGTGGGGGGGCAGAGGGGAATGGACTTTAAATGGTTTTTGCAAGAGGAACCCAGATGAAAGCAAATCAGCTCCAACTGAGAAAATCCAATCTACTTAACTGCCCTGCACAGAACTAATTTTGCCCAGTGCAGCTGTGACCTTCATGAGCATCAGGTCAGTAGCAGCCTTACTATCTCCAAATGAAGGTAGAAGATAGTCGTCACTGAGCAGGCCTCCACAATGTCAGAGAGAAAAGAGCTCTTTTATAAAGCACAGTCTCTGGATCAAGAGGCATGTTACAGAAAGATTACACTGCGAATCTAATCCCCTATCCCTAATGCTCAACAATCTGATACATGAACCCGCCTTTCATCAAAGAGCTGGCGACTGCAGTATTAGGCAGCCTGAGCAATGGGTAGGGAATGGGGCTGCCAGCTGTGCTGGCCAGCTCAGACACAGGTGGATGGCCACACCAGCTCCTCCTGGTAAGGAGTCCTTACGCACACGTTCACCCGGGTACACATTGCAGCACATCTGGTCAGTGAGTTTTAAAAAGGATCTTAACGTTTTGCGTAACGCTGGTATAAACTTTCTCCTGATCATCTTATCTCCAGTTATTTGCAGAATGCCTGTCAAAGTGGTATCTGACTGCTTTCAGTCTTTAACGTCAAACTGACTGCTGGCAACCTCATTCACTCCTCCCAGACAGGGAGACACAGCACAAGGCAGCTACAGAAAGTGTCACATCCATTAACCTTTTCTACCCAAAAGGCAGGCATACACAAAAGGTAACTGTCCAGGTCCCAAGGCAGAGGTCCTGAACAAGAGAGCCAAGTGACTTGTGCCAGAATATGTTGGCCAGTCAGTGCTCCTCAACTGGGGACATGTTAACACATGCCACTGGTGTCACCCCTCAGTTTCCATCAGGCACCATGCTGGTGCATAAGGTTTGCACTTCTAAGTTCAACAGCGAAAAGAAAAAGGATCTTCCTATTGTAATCTTATGTCAGGAATAAGCTTAAAACAAGACAATATAGAAACATTGCTTTGAAATCAGGATCAGGTACATCAGGCACTACAAGAAGTTGCTTTAAAGTACTCACAGCATATGGCCTTAAAAAATGTTTAGTGTCTGTGTCTTCCCTGTAGCAGTGATCTCAGAGTGCACAGAAATCACCTGTGTCACAGACTAATGGTTTTCAACCAGTGAAAATATTGTTATATACTGTGAACCCCATTTAGGTACCTGCAAATAGTAATGGGAGGAGTAAACCTCTTGTCAGCAAGTATAAGTTTGCTATACGAGGAACTCACATCACCAGTAAAAATTTTTAAGTGGTCCACAGTGGAAAGAGGTGTAAAACCACTGCTGGAGATGCCTCTGTAATTGGCTAAGGGACAGAGACTGACACCTCTCTCTGCAGCTGAAAAATTCATTGGGATGTTGATGAAATAATTTGGCCAAAGGGAGAAACATGCCAAAAAAGTTTCATCTTATTTTATTCATTCAGTTGCTGTCACTTCAATAGAAATAAATAGCAGAGTCGATCACAGGCACCATGCCTGCATGGCACATGTAAGCACAGTGCTCACCACCAGCAGTGCTAGGATAGCTGTGACCCTTTTTGTTATCACAACTCATTCTTATTGCACCATGTGTTACCACAGGCTCTTCTTGCAGGAGCCTGCAGTCCTGCTCTCTGAACATGAATCCCAGACTGTCATCTTGAGAGAGGGGGGCACCTCCAAATCATGGATCTCCTTGCCTTGCAGAGAGATGCATGCTAACAGGTAGCTGGAGGTGAAAGCTAAACTGATTAAAACCAGCACTACTGTAGCAATGGAACAAACTACTAAGGGAAGCAGTGATCTACATCTTATCACCTCGGACATGCCAGGATCCAAATGCAGACAGCATTTAATGAAAGGCCAGTTACTGGGTATACTACTCATCTGTATTACATAGGGTGTGATGCTCCCTAGCATACTTAGAGCTTCTCCACTTCAAATCTGGGACTCTATCACTCCTTGTCCACATACACACCAGACTGACTGCTGTTCTTGTTTTAGGATATATGAGAGATGTGAACCATTCTGGACTTTTTCCAAATCAGCAAACTTTTTTTTTCTCCTGTAGCAATCTCCAGTCTGGAATTCCTCTGCTTCTGTTGGAGGAGTTCTTGGTGACTCACATGTGGATTGGGAGCTTTCTCAGCCCACAGCTGAAGGCAAGGGTGTTAAATATTTAATAAAGAGACAGCTTTTCTCCCAAATGTTTTGGATAAATAGCTGCTAAGAGAAACCAAAATACAAAAGGGTTTTAGCTGATGGAATAAAAATATCTTTTTTCCCTTTCCAACAACCCAGCTGCCCTCACCTGGGTTCTCTCCCTGGTACTCACAGCTGTCCCCAGCTGCCATCGCCGACCCATGTCTGCACCAGGAGGGAACCACGCTTCAGCCAGATTCCTGCAGCCATTCCCATCCTGCAGCCAGCCTTGGTTGGCTTCAGTCCCTCTAAGTAGTAGCAGTAGTTTCTAAAAGCTGCTCTGGCCTTAGAAGTGTGATGCTCCTGGCTGGTGCCAACAGTTGTCAAGCAGCTGAGATGGTAACAGTGGTAGGGTGTTCAGGGAAGTTTTTGTAAAATACCTTGCAACTGCTGCCACATAGCAGGGCAGGGGAGACAGGCATCCTCAGGTGGTCTCATGCTTGTCTGACAGTTCTTTAACAACTGGGAAGCAGTGAGCATTCAAGAATTTATACTTTTTAACATCCAATTAAATATCAGTATTAAGGAACTAACTGGATCTTCTTAGTAAGATCGATGGTTTCTAACACCTAATTATCTGCTAACTTTATTCTGTATGACTATTACATGACAATGTTCTTTATTTCCTCTCCATAATTTCTACCTAGTTAAAATAATGCAAGTTGGAATGCAAAATAAGCAAAAGAAAGGATCAAATCCTTGGGCAGTGAATTATAAACTCTGTTTGGTATCTGCCTACTGACACAGCAGGACAAAATCCTTACTTAAGCATCAAATAGGGTTTATTTAGGCATTCTGTTATCCCTGTTGAAGTAACAAAACAGCACGTATCATTGTGCTGCTAAACCCTCCTGTCAGAGTTCCTACCTTACAGGGGTGATAGGAGGTATACACACTGGGTCAGGATTTGGCCTCTGCTCAGCTGAAAGAGAGAAATGTGCTTTCCCTGTGTCTGTCCTCTAGTTCAATGCCCTGCTTTCAACTTGAGGGTACACACAACCATCCCCGGTGTTACGTGTAGCAGCTGATGATCTCCAAGACCCTGGACTTTATAAAAAAACGTCCTGAAGGTGGTTTGCACCAAGCCATCCATAGCACCAACTTCTACCTCACCGGCTCATTTGCTGGGAATGTGAAAACTGATGAAATTCAACTTGTGCAGCCATGAGCAAGGACCTGTCAGCAGGGAACCCTGGGCTTCAGGTTGGACTGTCACCTGAAACGTGTGTTATAAAGGTTACCTCTGGCATTTATCATCCGCAGGGTGAGAGGCAAGACTCGTCTGCTTTGGTGAACCTTCTTCCAAGCCAGTGGCATTGCATGGATGCAATCAGCGTGTCCTGCATTGTTCCAAAGCTGTCAACATCTGTCAGGAATAGTAAATTTTACTTTATCTTATTTAAGTGGAATGGATTTCCATAAAAAATTATGTAAATAATGCTAAGAATAATAAAGAAAATTAGTTGAAACAGCATGGCAGCAATTAGCCACAGTTCTTACAGTGACTGGGCAAGCGCCACAGCAACACACTGCTAACAGCTGCAGCCTGAGCCCTGCCATCCATGGAAGGAAGGTAAATTGGAGATGAAGGCTGCCTGGCAAATTGCAGGACAGGATCCATACCTAAAATAATGCTGCTGGAACTCAGATTTTAGGACTGAAACTACATGCCAACTTGAGCCAAAAGCCAAAATTTGAAGAAACCAACTTGAAAGCTTGTTACTGATACAAACCAAACAGAGGAATAATGACTAACTCAGAAACATCAAGCAGAGGTCTGCCTCTCACTGTACCTCACATAAATACAATGTCCCTTCTACCCACTTCAGAGGCCATTTCAAACGAACCAAGCTCTTTGAGATATTTCACCAGACTAAAATCACAAATTCTGGTTTTGCTTATGCCTTGCTCCTGCTGTCTGCAGGCTCCCCATTTTGTTTCTGTATACCATGTAACTTCAAGGAGAACGGGACCAGCCTTTCTTGCCCCATGGTGAGCACTACGACTGAGAGGGTCAGCTGAGATGGTCAGCAGCTCCTAAAAACAGAGGTGGGCTCTTGCCCATCAGTAACTAGCAGACAGTAGCTAAATATCTGCAGTTATAATTATGGGAACAGTTAGCATGCCACATACATATGCAATTCCTTGTATCTGAGGACCTGTATTTCTGAATGGTTCACCTTTCTATAACCTCTCAGAAGACTAAAATAACAGAATTTCCCCCCTCCAAAAAAAAATCACTAGTTTTTGCCCACGCGTCTCAGAGAAGGAGACTTTGCTTGCACTATCTTCAAATATTAATGGTAAACTGCCAAGGCACATTTCTTACTGTGATGCACTTGTATAGCTCTGAGTAATTCCCACTGGCATTAATGAGAATGGCTTATATAAATCTATTTGCAGCAGGTTAAGGACCTCATCCCATGATCATGATCAGGGCTTTAAAAAGGGTGATATGCAATTTCTGTGTCTCCCCACTACAGGACAGGGTGGTTCCTATATTCAAGCTCTCTGTACATCCCAGGGTAGTCAAGCTACATTAGTCAAAGAGTGTAGCTGTTAGGGCATCACCCCAAACCTCTACCTCTTATGGAGACAAACTGCAATTGCTTTCCTAAGGAAAGTATTTTCGTTGCCAGGATGTAGCACGTTGTTTGAGCCATTTTGAGCAGCTGGTTCTGCTTTGGGATTTTAAATTCCTGCTGGAAGGAAGAGCACAAAAATGCTTATTTTTGTTTACTGTAACATCTCATTATAGAAGTTACCATTATTATAATTTCATGGCCCCTTTTCCATGCCAGAAGAACTTAGAGGGCTTTTTTGGTGAAGGAAAACCTTCCATCTCACGGTGACTACCTTAACTCAAAGTGTTCATGTGAGGCCAATTCAAAGAGGGGACACAGCCTTTGGTACCAGCAGGTGAATTCACAGATCTCAGGTGCTTGTGGGAGCTGTTGACTCCTTCCTCACCCAGAAAACTTCCTCAAGCCATCCTGGGAAGCCTCTTTGAGGGCAAGTTTTCCCCAGCACCACTGGGATGCTGCAGCTCAGGACTGCCAAGCAGATATGCCTGTCTAATTCTGGAACAATTCTATTCTCGCACTGCAACAATGCCAGCTCATTGAGTACAATTAAACCCCCCAAGAATGATTCACAGCAAACTGAACCATATTTACTTTCAGTTCATTATAACACTTACAACTTGTAATTTTGGAAATTTTATATCCTGAGTGCAGCAGCAGGCTACAGGCTGCATACCTCTTGTTACTGTACGTGTCTGAGAGAGATGTCTTTCTCTTTTCTTCACCCTCTCCCCATTCTGCCTCCTTAGAGGGGAATTAAGGCAGCAGAGAACTTTAAAAGCTCTGATGGTATCCACACCACAAAATCCTAAGTAACACACGAACGGGAGGAAACGCCATCTTCAACCTGCTGGACCAGTCCCAGGATAAATGTTTGCTCTAGGCAAGGACAAGACAAGTAGGTTCTTTAGTATATTTTGTTTAATATCCTTTTAACATGAGCCTGGACTGGTGCACAAATGAGCACAACTGCTCAAATGAGTCATACTTCTTTTTTAGGACCTTGTTCTGGCAAAACTCCCACTGAGCTCAGCAGGGGGTTGGCAGAGTGGGAAATGAGAAGCAGCCCAGGACCCGTCTGTGGGACGGGTACATGACTGCAGCCAGCATTTGATTAAATACATCCAAGTTCTAAAACCTGTGAATATTTGTCATCTTCACAAATGGCAAAACAATACAATTTAAACCAAAATGCTCAGCTCAGAGACAAGACAAAACTGGTGCTGAGATGCCAGATTGCATCGTTATCAGTCCTTAAAGCTCATAGTACCTTAAGTGCATTTAAAGGATCATAACTATTACAGCCCAATTACCACTGGAGCCCCAGAGCAGGTGCACTCATCTGAACCAAAGCCTCAGAGTAAGCAATTCAAACTGAAATTGCTACAGGATTTTCAAAGTGTGAAAGGGACTTGTTGAGAGTAATTAAAGGCTTCAGGATGCAAAACAAGAAGGACATATTCTATCTGGATACACAGGGAAGAAAGCATCATCTCCAGGAATGCCCACTGATGGCAGCAGGTGAACTCCCCAGCAGCCCAGTGGGCACCCACACAAGGCCAGGGCAGCCAAACCAGGCGGGTAAGCAGGGGAGTCTGTCTGCGAGAACCCTGCTTGATACCTTGCAGTTATCACAAAGAATTAACGTGACAATTACTGGCTAATGAGCATGCTGTCTCCAGATAAACATGGTCTCCACCATGGGCTGGCATGGCCAAGGGAAGACCTCAGCAGGCAAAGGAGGGTGGTGGCTGGTAGGAAGATCACAGCCATGGATTTAGGATGAGACACTTCGGTGTTATCGGCTGGAAGCACCGGGAGGTTTTGAGGACTGCAGAAACTAGCAGCAAAACAAAAAATAAAGAAATGTTGAGTCACATGCTAAACAAGTCAAAAAGAACCCAAACAACACCCTCTCCAAGCACAGACAGAAAATAGAATAAAACAAAGAAAGGCAGTAGAAAGGAAGAGGCTTCTCAAGATGCACTGCAGGTGTAGGTGGGATCCAAACGACCCTAAGCCCAGCCCAGGAGATGTTCCCTGTGGCAGTTAAGATGAGAAATGTAGGATTGCTAATTGGGTGATAATACTTCTAATTTTTCTTCTGTTAAAGTAGTACTGCTGTGGGGGTGGTCTCAGGCTCTGGCTACTTCTGAAGGGAAAAAAAAAAAGTCATGCAAGTCAGAAGACTAGCAGTTCCAAGGTTATTCCAAGGAGACTGTGCTTGAACTTCAGAGTGCAGCAGGTTGGGAACGGCTTCAAGGTGCAGAGGAGGAACAAGGTGGTATCCATCAGGACCCTGGGGCATTGCACACAAAACGTGCCTCTGCTTTGGGTCAAGCCACAGAGACTAGGGCATTGATTGGTTCCCTCCCTGGCCTCAGGAGCCACAGCTAGAAAAGCAGGCCAAGGAAAACACAGGTGAAACCAGCATTTCACGTATTTTCCCCCTTTTCAGGAGCCTGTGACATGCCATCTTGGGATTTTCACAGTTCATGATGATAGCTAGGCACTCCAGCTTAATCCCAAAAGTACTAGGGCATTGTAAACTTTGGAATAAATAAATAGCAGTGCTATCCTGCAGAGGGTATTAAAGCATTAATTTCAACATACAGATGGTGTGGAGAGAGAAGGGCTATGTACAGAAGAGTGGAACCAGGAGCTCGATGTGAATTTTTGACCCTGACATTTCTGTACACCAAAGTATTTCCTCCTCCCATAGAGGGGAAAATAAAAAAAATTTTAAAAATCTAAAACAACAAACCCCTCAACCTGCAAAAAAAAAAAAAAAAAACAAATACAAAAAAGCCCCAAACCCAAAACCCATTTTGCACCTTTCACTTGTAGCAGTAACAGGGCTAGAAAAGTGCTGCCACTGACGAGCAGGAGCCCAAGGTTTGCCACAAGGTGACAAATGAGATCTTACAGAGGAGGTGCTGCAGCCGTAGGTTGTTTCCTACTGTCCAAACCCACCCCAAAGTCCCTGCTGTGTTTCTGCACCCCTGCTCCCCTCGAGGTGCCATGCTCCAGGGCAGAATGCCAGGGCCCAAGGCGCTAAAGCAGGAGTGGGGGGCACACCCGGCATCATCTCTTTCTCCTGTGCACCCGCTGAGTTCATGTGCTACTTGACCAGACAATACACAGAAGCAAGGAAAAATTATGGGCACATGCCTAGATCTCTAACTACCATAAATTTATAATTTTATTGCAGTAATACGTCATAACAGTGATTTGCTGGCGTCTATTTCATATATGGCACAATCCCACCAGATCTCAAAACCCAAAGGAGGCAGCATGGGGCACAAGCAGGAGGCACCCAGGCATGTGTTCTGCCTCCAGTGCTCACCCCCTCGACAGGACTCAATCCTGCACCCCAAAAGCAGGTCAGGGGGACAGCGTGCATGAGGATGCACTGCCCAAGTGATGCCCTCAGCCCAAGCCAGCTGCCTTTTGCATCACCTTGCCTGCCCCAGACTCTGGCTGCCATCATGGGAGGTCCTGGTACTTCCATGGTGCTACTTTTCCCTGCTCTCCGTGGTCCCCTCCTCACTCTGCGGCCCTCTGGCCCCGAGAAGACAGGGCCAGTGCTCACGCCAGCCTGGGAGCAGCAGGAAGTCAAAATGTAGTTTTGCCAACACTGCTGAAATAACTGGATTCATCTCTAGGCATATGGTGGTATCTTCAGGGAGAGAGGAAGCCACTGCTGCCTCCTTGCCAAATTCCTTGTATTTATGGAGTATTTACATGTTGTGCATCTCGGGTTTCTCTTCTCCCTCTGGCTGCTTGCTGTGGCAGGATGACGCAGCCTGGCCGGCGGGGGCCAAAGATATCCTGCCCACAGCCCTCGCCACACTAACTACAGACAGGCAATTTTAGCTATCTCAACCTGTGACAGTTTTCTCCTAGATTTAAGAAGAACAGGCAACAAAAAATTAGCCACTTTTAAATGCACCCATAAAACACTACAGCCTCCCCTTTGAGACAGGAACAGAGTCCAAGGAGTGCTTAAGTGGAAAAGAGACTCGTCTGAGCTCACCACAGAGATGGGTTTCTCACCCCTGTTCAGAGATTGCTCTAAAGAACTGTGAAGGACACAAGCAGGAAAGCACAGCTAGGTATTTTTAAAATAGAAAAGATGTTTTCTGAGAGGTGTCAGCTTCACTTTTTAAGTGAGCAGGGAAAATCTACCAGCCAAATGAACTCTAGCACTGGATAGCCCCCACTTCCACTAAAAAAACGTACCACCCTCACTCTCATAAAGGAAGCAGAAGAGATAAAAACAAAACTGCATGGACAAAGCAACTGATTGCCTGGACCCAGAGGTGCGGGAAATAACAGAGATTTCTTACAGATCCTAACTTTGACTTGGGCTTCATGAGAAGAAGAACTTGCCCAGCCACCCCTTGCGGTGGCTCATGCCCCAGTAGGAAGGGGCTGCACAGGCAGGAGGGCAGCCTGCAGGACGTGCAGCTGACACCAACCAGAAGCAAGGTTCAGCTTCACCAACACAATCCTTGACTTCCTTTGAGGTGATGTTCACACACAGAGATCGGTTATACTGTTAAATGACTCTGCTCTCCCAACCTGCAGCCCTGTGTTAAAGCACAAACATTGAAAGTAACACTGAGATCCTCAAAATCTCAAGCAAGGTGCAAGCAGCCTTCAGCATCATCAGATGAAGAACCATGGCCACAGTTTGCTCCATGGGAAGACAAGGAGAAGTGAGCAAGCACATGGTTCCTGGAGGCACCTCCTCGACCCCAAGCACTCTCTGTGAGCCACTGCCAGCCAGGGACTCCATCTGCCCAGCTGTCCATCCCCAAGACTCAAACCCATTCCAGAGCCACAGTTTCAGACATGAAGACATCACAGTTTAATACCTTCCAGATGAAATGAACACTGCCATGTTTATGTAACCATTGGCAAGCACTACTACGTTTACTTTGAACTGGGAGAAAAAAATCACTTGCATTCCTAAACAGAAGCCAAGGGCAATTTTGCCAATATATCCAGAAAAGGGACAGTCTTATGTCTCCCAAATATTTCCAGAAGATATTATGGAGGGGTTGGATCTCTATTGAAGTGTAACAACAGTATAAAAATATATCACAATGATAAAAAAAAAAATCTTTTCTCAATAGTACATTTTTGGAAAGAAGCCAGCTGGCAATACAAATAGGTGATGCATTGAACAGGTTACAAACAAATACATGTTCTAACAAAAATGTTTGCAACTTTTTCCACTGAGCATTTAAAATATATTGACAGCAATAATTACAATGTTCTTTGAACACTTAACAAAGAGACGTCAAAAAATCCACTTTCCAAAGACTGAATAAAATTGTGTGTGCCAGTAGCATATAATTCTGTGTGCCAGTAAGCTGTGTTGCAGCAACAACAACTACATCCTTTTTCATATATATATACACCTATAATAAATATGTATTCATTTATATCCATAAATACATATGCTTTATACATATATTTTATATACACAAAATACACATATACAGAAACAAGTCTTATTTAAAGTTAAGAAGTAGAAGTCTATAATGTTAAATAAAACAAATTGCAGATTAAATTCAAAAGCGATGAATCTGTCTGACGTAAGAAAGGGAAAAACTTTTGCTCCAGGCTTTTCTTTGCATTAAAATCTGCACATGGTCTGTGGTACCAGTTTGGTTTAAGTATTTACTAATTGTTTTCTCAAATAGCATTTCGCTCTTGCCATCACAATCTGAAAATCAATCCGGCTGACAAAGGTGATGAGAAGTTAGTGAGGAACTAACTCTCCCAAGCTCCCTTCAGCAGGGTGGCAGCTGAGACTTCAAAGCCCTCATGTCCCATCAGGTAAAGACAAATCATGAAGCCTCAACATTCACAGGACAGCTGGTAAAGTTCAGTAAATAGATTAACCTTCTTTATGTATTTCCTTTTGTTTCAGTCACAGCCCAGAGGAAAGTGTCTTCTCCAACACAAAATCTTCTAAACCACCAGAGGGAATTCCAGCAAAACAACTGGGTTTTTTCCAGACATGTTTATCCTCATCTACACTTCACAGTAATCCTCAGCTTCCCAAAGGGAATCAAATGTTATTCTTAGGAGTCTTCATGAACTGCTCTTACTAATCCCTCCTTCCATCACAGACCCATGCCTGCCTGGTTCTCCCCTATCCCCTCCCTCATCTGTAGGCTGACTGAGGAAAGAGAGGGGGATACAGCAGCTTCAGCCTCTGGCAGGTCTCGGCATCAAGTAACCATCACCCATGCAGATCTAATGCACTCCCATCTGTGTCAGGGCACAGCTACCTTGCACCCATCCCCAGCTGGGATGGTGGAGACCTCAGACTTGCACGGACCGGAGAAGAGGGATAGCTACCAGGGGAGACTCGGGTGAAATGCAAAACCTTCTCCACACCTGGGTTTCATTCCAATCTCTGCAATATCCTCCAGCCAACAGAAATAGCCTAGAAACTACTAAATTATAGCATGGGTACAACAGACTTCTCTGGAGCGGGGAAAATGAATTAAGCAGTCCATCTTCTCTTCCTTGCAGCAGCTCTCTACGGATGTTCATGAGAATCTGCAAATGATTCACACAGCAGCATCCACCAGCAAGATCAGCTCTGCCAATTATTCCTATACTTATCTATTAAATTTAAGAAGCCCCTGAGAGGCTGAGCCTGTCGCAGACTGGGAACTGAAATTAATTCACCAAGTAAGAAAAGTCTTTAGGAAACTCTTGCCACAGAGTGCTGTCTTGAACCGTCACTGGAGATGGACTGTGGGCTCCACCAGCAAGAAGAGAATCCTAGCAGACCTGTGTATTTTTCACAGTGGAGCATGGCACAATTAGCAGCATTAATGGACAGACTGCTCATTTAATTCAGTTTTTAGTTCCACAAATAAAGTCTTCTGTCTGTTTTTTATTTGGTTTTATAAATTAACCTCTTTCTTTTCTCATTAAGTAAACAATGAATGAAGGATTACTCTGTGGGAAAGATGCAAGTGCAAAGGGCAGCGGTTTTATACTGCAGAAGCTATTTCCTTTCATGCTTCCAAATAACTCTGCTCTAGAAGGCAGAAAATCATTGACGTCTAATCATTTATTAAGTAAGATACACTGTTTTCTTTTAGCTTAGGGAAACTTGTGGCTGGAAAGCTATGCTGAAAGTTGGGCTGTTTATGAATGGCCCCCAGTCCTTCAAACGAAGATGGAGAAGCTGTGTGCGTCGGACGTCAAGCAGCGGAGCAGCACAGGGAAGGACAGACCAGGACCTGGTGCACTTTGCTATTTGGACCTGAAGTTCCTGTCAGTCTCATCACAGGGTTTTCCATCTTCACTGTACCTCTGGTGCAAGGCAGTCATGCAGATGAAGACCCTGGAGGGCTGGCTGAGCCATAGCTGACTGTGAGGTGGACCTTTCCAGGGGACACGTCACTGTTGGTTTGTTTGCCTCAAGGGCACCTTGTTCTGGTCTGACTGCCCCCACTTTCCCTCTATGGGTGGTAAAACAGCCACGTGCTGGGATCTTGCTAGGAAAAGCCAAGTTTCACAGCAATAAAACCAGTTTCTGTTTTTCATTTCTCCCCTCTTAAAGCATAACAGCAGGTTGATAGAAATGGCCATTTGCCTCTGCTCAGTGCCTGCAGGACCAGCCTGGAGCACTGGGTGCAGAGACTGACATACTGGAGCAAGTCCTGTGGAGGGCTGCTAAGGTCAGGGGGCTGGAGGACAGGACACACATGCAGAGGCTGAGGGAGCAGGGCTTCTTCAAACAAAGTAAGACAAGGTTCCAGGGAGAGCTGTCTACAACTACCTGGGGATGGAAGGGTATAAGAGGCTGAGTGGATTTCCCTTGGAGGACTACAGGAACAGGGCAAGAGACAACAAAAACAAGCTGAGCATAGAAAGTTCCAGTTGGATTATGAGCAAAAAAAATCCACAAAACTACAATGAGGATAGTGAAGTGTTTGAGCCAGAGAGGCTGTGAAATCTCCATCTGGGAGCAGCTGCCTCACGTTGGCCCTTAGCAGACTGTTGGACCAGACGACCGCCAGCAGTGCTTTCCAGTGTAAATTATTACTCTGTAATGCTGTGGTGCTATGGTCAGGTTTGGGAAACATGAAAGGTCTCGGCACTACATGCACAATCAGCTCTGGCTCAGTCAAAGCTAAAAGCAGTAACTGAAGTAACTGAAGAACTGTTACCTCCTCTCCCTTTTCAAAATCTCTCTCTTCAAAATACAACAAACCTGAAGATGTTTACAGAATCCTATTCCTGTGCCCTTACCCTTGGCCACTGCTGTAGGCCCTTGGCACTGGTGTATGGCCCTCCTCACAATGGGGTACCCTATGCCCCTGTTGTCAATAGGGTGCACTGCATGACACCTGGGTACACAACTTCTCCCTTGGTCTCACCAGCAGGAAAAGCCTTGGCATATCATAGATTGTATCCGTGCGCACCTGTGGTGAGCAAGTAATGTGAGTTCAAGGAGCTTTTGAACTCAAGAAGAGCCTCTAAAGTAATACAGCCGTGATACAGGTATGCAATACCTCTATGTTTTTATTTCAGTGCTGTATGCCCTTTGCTGCTGTAGCCTATTTTAAGTTTGGAGGTGCTGACAGAGAATTACAAGCCGTCTCACCAGTATGGACCCTGCTCCATATTCAGGCTAAATCCTAGTGCCAAGTCTGGTTCCTGTGATACAGATACAGGGGCCTCTTCAAAAACCTCCAAAGGGCAAAGGTTAATGAGAAAACATACTTGAGACCTCACAGATACACAACCAAACACAGAAATTTAACCAGTGTCCAATCCACATTTCTCTTAGGCCTTCCACAGCACTGCGGATGAAGAGTTGTTTCCTACCAGCATCCTCCTCACGGAGGTTCCTCTAACACCACCGCTGTCAGACAGAGGCCAAGGGATCCTGCAGACAAACTGCCTCTTCACTAGGAAAGCCCCACTCCTCCAGAAGCCAGCAGACTGAAAGGGTTCTCATCAATGTTCTGCCTTCCAATCTGAGCAACAGCTCTGTGCTGCATTCCTCTCCAGATGGATAAAAACTTTCTTATTTAATTAAAATAATTTTGGAATTTTGTTTCAGTAGGGACAATTAACCAAGAGCACTGTATCCTACTGCTCTTGTTCCCACTTCATCAATCTTTGTGTCATCTAGAAATTTTATCAGAAATAATTTTATATTTACTTCCATATCACTGCCAAAAATGATGAATAGCATGAGTGCTCTGACTGATCCCTGCAGAGTTACATTAAAAAATGTTCACATTCAGTAAAGATTCCCTATTGACAACTACTTTTTGAGCTCTGTCAGTTACCTGGTTCTTCATACATTTAAGATATGCTTCAGTAAAAGTATACAGTACTAATATTTTAATAATAATGTCATGTGGAATAAAATCAAACGCCTTACAGAAGTTAAAGTATATTATATCTACACAGTTATCTTATCCCCCAAACTTGCAATCTTATCAGATAAATCAGGTTTGTTTGACAAGATATATTCTCCAAAAAAGAATGTTGAATGGCATTAATTATATTCCCTACCTTTAATTCTCTAAATCCTCTCTCAGTTCTTCTATTCTTTTGCCTGGGATTGATGTCAGGCTAAGCTGCTGGCAGTTACCCGGGATCTTCCTCTCGCGCACGTTCGCTCATTGTGAATTTCCAAGAGGCTTAAGAAGTTAACAGAAGCAGACCAAAGATCTTCTGTATCAACTTCTTTTAGGATTTTTGACTGTAAGTTATCTAGACCCAGTCACCAAAAAGTGTTTAAGCACTACCTCACTTCACTGTATGGCACAGACTGAACTGCAGGTGCTGTGACACAACACGCAGCTCTCCCTGGACTTCACCACACACAGCAAGGTCAGTCCACGAACAAAGACTGACCAGCTAAAGACCTGAGAAGGCAAAGAAGGGTTTGGTGGGAAAAAGGCAGTGCTCCAAGGAGTCTGCCCACCTAGCCCTTCACTGTCACTCAATCCAGCCTGTAGCCAGGCTTACATTTCACACCAACACTAAATGACTCCACAGCGACCTTTCTGAGCAAGAAAATACTTTCCATCAACTTTGGGTAGGAATCTCCACCCCATTCTAACAGATGGTGACCTTGCTGCAACTTTCTGCGTTTGATTACCTCTCAATTAGCAAGAGCCATACAATCTACCAGGCATGAAGCCTTCAGTGCTATGGAGACAGCCACTACTGGTACATGATGCCTTGGTGCACGACTTCAGCAACACAAAACATGTCTGTCCTACAAGCTTTGTACCACCCAACTATATCAAATCCAGACCTGTGTCTTCAAGGCACCAAGTCCCCACAGAACATGTCCAAGCTGTCTATAATACCTCCAGAACTACCCAACTGAGGGCTGTGATCAGCAGTTTGAGTCTTCAAACACAGAAGAGCTTTCTACTGAGTTGGAAAAGCAGGGCAGGAAACAGCATTTTCCCGAGAGCTGGACTGAGTCTGGGGCTAACCTTCCAGGAATTAAGAGAATCTTATCTAATAATACATAGAATAATATACAAGATTCACCTACCACAACAGATCTAGCACTGCATCCCCAAAAGGGACCTCACAGATCAATGTATTTTGCTGAAAAGCCCTCCTCCTCTGCTGAAGGATAATTCATCTGACATAAGGAGGTGCTCCAGGTAGCCAGGACATAAACCTGAGAGGGAGCTTTATAAATACCATCCAAGGTAACACAGAGCCAATGTGTTTGCTCCAATCAGTGTTGCTAAAATGGGAGAAAATTATACATTTAAATAAAATTCTTCTAACAGGAGGTACAGCAGCAGATCAGTGAGAAGCATTAAACACGCTTATTCCACTTCACCCATTAACTATTTTTAATATTTAAGCAAGTTATTAGAGCTACTATAATATTATAAATATTGTATTACTCATTCAAAAAGATTAAATGGTCTCAAAAAAAGAAGATATTCTTGTTGCTGCTTTAGTGGCTATTCATGATAGGCTACCTGGCTTCTCTACCTTTCCACACTTCTCCAGGACACCATCATGGAAAGCATTGGGTGCCCTCAACTCCTCCTCATCCTAAGGGACAGTAGCAACATCGAGCAGAATCAAGCTCTGAACATATCCTAGTTAAGTAAATGACACTGTGAGCATATTTTGGTGTTATATCTGTGATCTGTACCACATAATCCAAGATGCTGCAAAGTGCTGAAGTACTTTGGCTGCACTGGTCACCTGGGCTCCAGGGCAGAGGCAGAGCAGCATTCCTAGGAGAAATCATCTGGTCAGAAGCAGTCCTTGGGCTGAGCCAGTTTGTACTCTGAGTGCTCATTTCTTTCCAGGGACTCTGAGGGGGTGCTGCCCACCTGCACAGGTGCAGGCACCCACACCACATCAGCCAGGGGAGTCCCACTGCACAGGACAGACAGCCGGGCTGGAACACTTCCAACATCTGTAATAAAGGCTCTAAGCTAACAGTTTACCTGCACATACTGCAGGGTAGTTTATTATAATATAAACCCACTTAAGGTGGAAAATGGTCCTTTTTGGTTTATGTTTATAAAGCATTGAGTAATGACAGAATCATATGTCATAACCAGGCTCATCAGGAACCTTCACAGTGCAAATTAATGCTGTACCCTTTAGGACCAGCACTGGTAAGGGTGAGCATGTTTCCCTGCACAGACCCCAACTGACATTCTTTTCAGTATGCAGCTTACAGCACATTCTCATTTGACTCCTCAGTGAAGGCAGGGAGAAAAAAAAAAAGCTGATCTAACCATTGGAAGGAAAGTGTTTCTTTGACCTTTGCGTGAAATGGGAACCCATAAGCAGCAAGCCATTATCTCTGTCAAAAGGAGTGCGATCCACCCCTGCTGGATTTTGGCTTAAGAGATGACAAGACACAAATGTCATAATTAGAAATGAGTATGGCAAGAGTTGTGCTCCAACTGGGACAGGAACTACTTGTTCCCTGATCACACTTTTGACTGTAAGAAATGTTTCTCCCCAACAACCCACAAATCACTTCATTAAAACCTTAATATGTAGTATTTTGCTGCTATCCAGGCTTCTATCTGGCAAACATGATGTTAAGTTTTTCATAGACCCCATTCATTTCCTGACAAATAAGCACACCAGCATTCTGAAAACATTCCTCCTTCTGAACTTCAGGCATTCAGTGCTCGGCTTCCAGGTACTTTCCTCTGCCACCCTGTGCACAGCCATTTTAGAAACAGCACAGACAAAAACAACGGCTGTCACTGAACAAAGCTCCACTCGCCAGGTGATGGAAGTTATCAATCTAGAGCTGAAGGACTTTAACAAAATGAATAAGAAAAGAATCCTTGCAAGGTGGAAGAACAAAGAGACAGAACAGCAGCTTTTCAATCAAGAGCCACACATCATATGCTTTGGGAAATAACAAGTTCAATAGCCAGTTGATAAATACCTTGCCATCAGAAAGTGCATTTGAAAAGACACATAATTGCCACATATATAAGCCCAGAGTACGCAAGAGCCATGTTGAACCATCCCACATGCAGCTGACTGTTGCTGCGAGTTCTCCCTGCCTGCCCATACAAATACCAACTCCCAGAGGCAGTACTTGCTCCCCTAAGATCACGGGCACATGGATGGAGTCACCCCAGGACACAGGTCCAACAAACAGGGAGAGAGCAGCTGCATGCCCACAAACAGCTGCTCCGGGGGGGCGATGGAAGGAGCAACAGAGATGAAGCAGGGCAGTGTTTCTTGGGCTGAGGCAGATTTATCTCAGTTTAAAGGGCTGCAAAATCTTTTCCCTTTACGAGCATTGGTGCTTTCCCTGACACTCTTTTTATGTTTCTATACCCTAATTTGCAGTGGTCAAAGAACCCGATACAATGGCACCTGCACCAGCATAGCCCTTTCTGTCTTCCTCAGGCTTCCAGGTCCTGCTGTCTCAACATCACTCACACAGGTCCAGCAGAGCACACATTCAAGTTTCAAGCTGTCAAGAAGTTCATTAGCTTCAATAGGCCTATAAAAAGATTTAAAGTCAAGTACATTCGTAACTGCTTTCCTGAATCAAAGCCTAAGTAAAAAGCTTGTCAACATAAATAAAGGCACCAGAGCCAGACCATGAAACATATCGGTGATTACACAGGTAGAATTTTGTGAGAGCTTTTCAGCAGGATTTAGCTCTAACCATTGTATATGTGCAAGAATTTTAAATTCATGCTTGGGAACAAGATGGACACATCTTTTAAAGAAATCCAAATAGTGAATAAATGCATCCTATAATAATTAAATATTCCATAAAATTAAGGAGGTACCATCAAGTCCTATTTGGCATCAAAATGTTGGCTTTACACAACACTCTCCAACAGAAAGAGCCCTGGGATTACTCCAAAGGCTTCTCAGGCTGCATCCCAACAGTGCCTGGACCACTGTGTGTGTGTGTGGTCACGTGTCCTAATGCCAGTCAACCACAGGACAGGGAAGCACAGCCGATGTGGAGGTCAGACCTGGCCATGCCAGCTGAGCCCGATTCAGGAGCAAAAGAAACTACCAAAGGGAGAGAGGTCAGTGACACACACAGCATTTGCCGAGCTCCTACAGCCCATGGTTTTATTTGTTACTACAGATAAGGGCCTTTCTGAAAAGGAGGGGTAGATTATGCTGGCAATATGGCTTTAAGAGCCTGATGGAGAGGAAGAGCACTGCCATCAATGTGAATAAGCTCACAGCACCTGCTCCCAAACCAATGATGTAGTCAACCGAATTAACAGTTTTAACGAGGATGGCAAGAAACGCATTTTCTCCAGCTCTGGCACGAGAGCCAGCCATTGAGAGAGTGGACATCCCCCCAGCAGCTGAGCCCGTGCCCATCCCCTGCGTGCACAGCGGATGCGGTACCGTGAATATACTGCAGCTCAGCTAAAAGCGGAGCGGGTGGCAGGACATCCATCTTCCTCCGGGAAGGTTGCTGGGCAACTGGCAAGCTTTCGGCTGGGCGCTGACGTCTGCGTGCACACACGCACCTCCTCCATCTCTTGCAACTAACTTGATTTTGATGGATTAACATAAGATGAAAATCCACTGAGCTTCTCTCTCTCTCTCTCTCTCTCTCTCTCCCCCCCCAACACACAGGGTTCATTAAGATACAAAGGAAAATACGATAAAGCATCGACTTATAATGCATGCAAGAAGACCATGCAAAGGACAACGCAGGCAACTAATGATATCAGTGTTCTGAAGTGATCCCTTATTCTACGGTAGAGAAAAATTTATTTCGTTTGTAAAAATATCATCATCATCATAATAAAGCACAACACACACCCGAACTCTGATTCTCTTGAATCTTTTTCTCTTTTACATTCTTCAGAAATGCCGTCTGTTTTTTCACTGCTCCTTGTCAAACGATGTTTTAAGATTATTTCCCTTCACCTGCTGGAGACACACCACTGGGACACAGAAGTTCCCTCTAATCCCATCCAGCCAAGCATTTATACCATTCTTATTAGCTTGGTATCCCAGTGCCCTACTGAGCTGCATTATCATTAATTGTTTCTCAAGTGTTAGCCACAGGCTCAGCTTTACACAGTACAAAGCAAAGATGCGATCCCTGCCCTGAGGAGTTTTACATGCTAAACAGATGGTTAATGACAGCAGCGTAATGACAGCCTTTGGACTGGTAGGGGATAACATTTATGAAACAGGGAATAAATTAGCTGGGATTCATGACAAACTGAACTTGCTTTTTCTGGAGAAAATATGGTGGAGACTGCTTTTCATAACCTGGAAATGTGTACTGGGTGTGCAACCCAAAAAACCAAAACCTCAGTATTTTTTGCAAATGAGAAGCTTTATTCCAGCAGAAATTTTTTTACTGAAAAACTGATCAACCTTCTTCCACCAAACACACACAGGGCATTTGGTCAGAAAGGAAGAAAATTTTAACTAAACAAAAAATATTAATGCTAAAAAATAAAACATCTTAGTTAACCCTGAGTTTAAAAAATTTCTATTAAAAAAAAAATCAAAAGGCAAAATGGAAAACAACTGAAACACTGAATGGGAATCAGAGATTAAGGTGTCAGGCCGTGCCACTGGGTGAACGCCATGCTGAGGATACAGCGACACACAAGGCTTTGGGCAGGTACAAATAAAGAGCTGCACAGAACACAGTAGCTTTAAGGACAAGAAACTCAGACTTGCAAGGCCAGTGAAGGAAGCTGATGAAGACAGCCCTCCACACACGCATTATTTATTTCCCCAAGACCAGCATCACGTGCAGTACAAGCTCCCCCAGGCAGCAGCAGGGATAGCACTGCTGGAACTGGGCTGGAACTGATCACCCACCACCCAGGCTGGGACCACCAGTGGGACAGGGCTGGAGGCTGTGGGGCAGCATCTCCCACTGCCTGGCTGACAGCAGGGTGTTGAACTCAACTAACTAATTCTAATTAACCGGGGCATTTCTTGTGCTCGTAACATCTGGTTGAGACAGGGCTCAAAACAGCATTTCTGTACTCCTCACCAGCCCATGTTCTTTGTTTCAATATACATATAAAAGGATGGTTAGCTAAGAGACAAACCCACAGAGCCCAACTTCTGGAGTACCCCATGCACAGTGATGCACGTGGGTGGGACAAGCAAGGCTGGGGACAGCTTGAAATCTTCTAATGTGACAGAACTTAGCCTGTTGTGTTTTATTGCTATACATACTGGTGTTAGTGTCTTCAGTGCTAGAAAGCTGTTCATTCTTTGGGTAACACATCGCGTGAAGTACAGGATATTTCTGTATGATTTCCACAAGTCAATTCTCCATTTTACAGTATAAGCACATAAAAATATTTTTTCTACTCTGTTTTGCAGTGTAATGCATAAAATGGTTGATTTTTTTTTTTTCCTCTCAGCCTTACTGTGACTTTCTGGTATTGGGCAGGCTGCACCAAAGAGATGTTCCCACATACCAGTCCTTTCCTGCATTCTAGAAACACATTTCCAGTTTTTTACTTGACAATAACTCATTCTGAATTCCCCTGTGAACTTCACAAATCTTTAGACAAGACACTGAAGTAGGAGCTGTGACTACAGAAAGGCTCCTCTTGGACAGTGGAAAATGTAGGTCCAGCTACGTTTCAGTTTCATTTCCCAGTTCTAGCCCTCCAAGTAATGTTTGAGAAAGCTAATAAAAGACAAAGTTCCTTTTTGCTTTCCAACTCAAGTATTTAAGATCTTGCAGCTCATTGAAAGCCACAGAAACTCAAACATTTGTGCCATTTCTAAACAGGTCTGTATTATTTCTATGTCAGCAGCTAAAAGTTTGCACATGCACATCCAAGGCAGGTAAAATACCTCCAAAACCAATGTCACAGAAAATAAATCCTCAGCAATTACATGAAGACCAAAAGAGGCATAACCACTAAGCATTTATTTCAGGAGGCAACAGAACCTTCAGCCCAATTGGATAAATAAATTTATGAACAGAATAATTGATAAGACTCTTGGGTTCTTACTTCTGTGTGCTCACATAATGTCAGTTAAAGCTAAGCACCTTTGAACTGCCTCTAAATAAGCACATGGAAATCTAGGAGAACCTCTGAGTGGGGATTATGCATTTACTTAATGTTCATAATCATGCTCAAAAAGTTTCTCTTTCAAAGCCTGAAACAGAAATGTTAATAATCTCAGGCAAATAAAAAACCTTAAGCTATTGCAAAAGGCAACTTTTGAATCAAGTATATAATAGGTAATAAAACTTCAAAGGATTCATCACTTGCTGCAATTAAAATACCCAACACAGATTTTTAAACAGCCTTCTCATGCCTAAAGAAACTTTCTTCCTCCAAGTAAACAGCTGAACTCAGGTGAGCATCAGATTTTATTTTAGGAATAAACATACGCTTTCATCTGTGGTGCAGTGAAAAGAGCACAGCATCACAGACCAAAGCAGCAGTCAAAGCCAGTTCCACCTTGCCTAATTTTGTTCTTGAAGGGTTCACTGTATCAATCCTTCTCTTAGACATCTTCAAGCATGAACAGTGAACACAAAACAATGAACATGAGAATGAACATCAGCTTACATGAGAGAGTAATAAGAAGACTCTAGGAAAAAATACTGCCCACTCCCCAATTTTCACACGATTAACTGGAAATCTTCCATATTTTGAAAGAAGACAGGATAGCAGTCTACAGCATGACGATAGATATGAGCCACGCTCCAACAATTTCTCCCTAGCTTGCTAGAAAAGGCAAAAAAAAAAAGAGAAAAGGAACATCCCTGTGTAAAGTGAGACTGGTGGCTGTGGTTTTACAATTAATTGCCCAACAAAAGGCAAGCAGGTAACTCTGCCACATTTAACAAAACCTCCTGAAGTCCTAGTGTCATTACCACAACTGCCAATTATGTAGCCCTCATTACTGTAACCAAAATCCATGGACTCCTGCGGACCCAGGCAGGCAAAATCATCTTATTTGACTGCAGTTCCCAAGCTGGAGAAGCAGAGGATGCATCCTTGGGATTGAAATTTGTGACTGCCTTAGCCTATCAGTGGAAACAACTGTGGCATGAGGGCAGATCTGGAGCACCAAGTTGGTAACATGTAGGCCTCCAAAACACCTGTGATGGATATTCCTTTCACAACACACAAAGAAATTATAGCAGAGCAGATGAACAAGTGGAAATTTTGTAATGGATTCAAACTACATAAAATAGAAAGTGCATGGTATTTAGGCAGGAAGTCACCTACATCAGCCTGAAGGACTTATTAAGAGTGGTCCTACTAACAGCTGAACTAGCTTAAAGTCTTACACCCAAACACAGTTTAGGCATTCCTTATTTCCATTCAACAATTTCAAAAACCTGCTCTTCTGTAGGACAAAACTGAAGAACTGAAGGGAAAAAAGAGTCCCAAGCACCACATCCAAAACAACTTCAGCTTATTTAATGCCTTTACATTTCATAGGAAAAAAACTAAGCTTATTTCCAAATCACTTTGCACTTGGTAAACTCTCAGTATAATGGTATCCTTTATCTTCAGACAAGGTCAACTTTATCCCTTGCAACCTATCCAAAAATAAAACAGAATAAAACTGAAATTCTTGTTTTTTAAAGACCAAAATCTGATCATGATCATTTCCTTTCTTTCATTAGCAAAAGAAAGTGTGCATGGGATGTAGGATGAAAACATAATAATGCTTAGATTTGGGGAGAAAACAAAAAACCAAACCAGGACAACAGGAGCAATCATGAGAACAAAAATTAGAGAACTACATTCCTCCCTTCCATTTCTGCTGAGCAGAGTGATGGCTTGTGAGTGATTGCAGCCACACACCTGGACACACACGGATTTTCAAGGGGTTTGTGCTCCAGCTTTACTTACACACTTCTGAAAATCCCTGCTTTGCCCCAGACCCGAAGCAGCACCAGCTGCAAAACCAGAGCATGCTGTGTGCCCCACCAGCACGGGCCTGCCTCCAGCCGTGGGCAGCTTCCCGAGAGAAGGGCGTGTCTCGAGTGTCAGCTCTTCACAAACACCCAGCACATCTGGATTTTGCTCCAGGTGGGCCACAGCCTGTTAGGTGATATCCAGCCGCTTGGAGCATTATGATCCCCATCTGCTGAATAAGGACAATTGCTTCGAGAAATGCGAAAAAATCCTATAGATGTCAGGATAAAAAGCAACTTCCTAATCTTTTTCCTTTACTATTCATATTGGTGTCAATCTTCTCAAAAAACCAAAAAACCCCAAAGCCCTCATGCTACAGCTTTGTTAAACGACCATGTTTAAAATCTGAGGACTCTGCAAAATTTGAAGATGCACAGCAAACACATCAGGTGTAGATGCAGAACGCGTGTTATTTCAGTAGATATACTATGTCAACAGATACACACCAGCTGAGGAACTGATATAAGCATATGTTTAAACCTCAGAAGAGAGAGACCTAGACCAAAACAGAACTGTAGGAGAAGCTGTTCCCTCTCCAAAATGGCACTGTGTAGGAAGAAAATGCTTTTGCTATGTTAAAACATCTCCACATTCTTCCTTCTTGTTTTTCTTATACTTTCAAAACAAGACTTCTATACAGAAGGGTGCAGGCAGAACTTAATACATTAGAACACAGACAGCTTTCACCTCAGGAGCAGCCGTAGATCAGTATGTGTATGGTGGCACTGAGCTTGCAAAACTCGCTCAGACGAACTCCCAACTACGCGCACCAGCAGTTTGCCAGAGAAAGGCTATTGAAGCCTTTTATAGCCATTCAAGTAACAAAAGGATGCCCCTCTACACACAATCATCACAACCTGTCTTATCAAAGCACTCCATAAGTCTTGGTGCTCAGCATCCTTATTTTTTAGCAATTATTGTTCTGATGAGTAACCCTTGGGCAGCGTCCAAGAATAAGGGGAATTTCTGCTGCAGGATGCCTGGAGTGCTCCTCCTCTGCTAAGTGAAGCCGTACAATCAGTGTGTGAATGTGTACAGAAACAACACAACTCACCTCCCTTCCAGTTGTGCCCAAAGAGCTCACAGGGTGAAAAAGCAGCCTGTGTCGAGAGCTGTCTGGGTGCTGCCTCTTGGGTGTCTCGGACTGAGTGGTGCGCCATGCAGACCTAAAAGCTGGCAGCTCCTCTTTACAGACACCTGTGCATCGTCCAGCTTTCCCTGAACCAGTCATCCAAGCACACGAAAAGGAACTGGTTCTGAAGGCACATCTGGTGGATGAACCAATGATGAGCTTTAGCCTTGGTGCAGCGACTGGTGAAATTCAAGGGCATCTGTCTACAGCGTTGCAAAAGCTGCTAACTAGATACTAACTCGGCATTACCCAGGAGGTAAAAAATCTGACAGTGGTCCATGCTGACAACTAAACCACTGTTTGGCTCCTGATTAATGAATATAATACTTGACAAGAGCAATTGGAGATTAATGGCCTGTAACTGCTTAGGTACCTTGCACTCTATAGGGTCAAGTACATTAATGTCAGTAGAGAAACAGTTTGTCTCAACCCAGTGCTGGTGCTACAAGGACCCATGAACTTGGAGATACGAGGGCTGAGCTCTCAGAGCCACTTTCTGTCACTAAGGTCTACTGGTGGCCTATTCTAATGAGGAGGGGTCCTCATGGAGAGGGGCTTTAATTCCCCCACAGCACATTGTAGAGGGGTATCCTGGCATGTGTTACTCTCAGGATTGTGACAGAGGCAGCAGCTTCAGGGCAGCAAAGGTAGCAGATGTGAGAGCAGGTCACTGACTCCCACCAGGGCTGGGATGGAGGCAGCCTAACACGCACACAACCACAGCGAGACCCCTGACCCTGTCTGTTCTTGGCTTGGCACATCTTCATACAGGAGAAAAACATCGTCAAAGTTTTCTGTTGTTCTTGGTCACTCCATTTAATTGCAAAAAATCACAGCTCTAACATTTGCAGAAATATGCCTTTTGCTCTGCTTTCCAAATCTAGGGTATTTTCAGAGGGCTCAGGACCCAACTCCTGAGCAGAGTCCAGGCTCACTGGAGCACCTGCGCTCACCTCCAAATAACTGATGTGCTCAGGCTATACAGCTTCAACAGTGCAACCTAAAAGCAGTACTCCTCAAATCTGGATCCCCACACATATGCCCATACATAGATCCCAGCTCTGCCTGAATTAGGGTTAGCAGATTATTAAACCTCTTTATCTTGGAGGAAAAATAAACCACGGATAATCTGGAGATTAAACCAGAACCACTCTTCCTGAGAAATTGCTTTCTGGAATGCACAGCGAAGAAAAAAAAAAGTGTGTAACTTATATGGTTCCCAAGGGAAAAATGAATATACCAGTTGACCTTAAAAGCAACCAGTAGAAGTGCTGACCAAAATTTTAAGCACAAGATGCTGAGCATTCTTCAAATCCCTTCAGATGAACCTTTCCCCTACCCCTTGGAGGTAGCTGAAATAATGTTTGTGAGACCATTGTTCATTTGCATATTCTGGGTGCAGACAGGAATATATTAACACAGGAGGAAGTTGCATTACACTGTGCTGCATATTTGAACAACACAATAGTTTAAAATAATCTATGAATCCCCTCTCTTACCCCGTTCCTCAGTTTCTCAAACGTAAGTGCAAAGAAAGGCCAGAAGGCAGGGAGAGGGAAGGACGACCCTGTGGTTCTCACAGGGCTGGCATGTTAGTACACACACCAGACGGTGAGTTGCTCTGATACAATGGAAACAGGAGCCACAGCAGCCAGAATGTCCTTTCACACTCAGCATACGCTTAGAAAGTGTGTTTTGGCCAAATAGGTTGTACAGCTTTCAGAGATGCTCCTGGTATTTGGAAAGGGGATGATGTTCAGCATTCCACCAGCTCCTCTCAAGCTCCAGGGCTTCCCACAGGGCCAGCAGCAGCCACAACTCTGCTACAGTAGCCCAAATTCCCCAATAGCTCTGGTTACTTCCCTCCTCGCTATCTCCAGCAACATTCCTTAAAAAAGGACCTGAAAGGAGCTCCAGAAGTGTGCTGTAGGTATCAGCCCCTAAAACATTGCTAGAGTACACTGGAGCAAATGCATGATAAAGCACATCAAAGAAAGAAACAGGAGGTAGAAGGTGGCAGCCTTTTGACTAATTTTACTTTGCAGTCTCCTCAGCCAACAGTGCTTTAATAAAATACAGTCAAAAACCCCTTCAGCCTACCTCTAAGAGCAGTGGATCTCTGGCCATGAGTGGACATAGAGTAAGGGGGGTTTTTGTACCCAATACCACTCTTTCTCTCCTTTTGAATCCTCACCTGACTTCACATGCCTCCCCATGGCAGCAAGCTCCTTGGGGCAGAAACCCTTCTGTGTGTCTGCAGGATGTTCAGCACAGTCAGCACTGAGCCCCACAGTGCTTCAATACCACCAATGCTACAACAAGGTCCACCATGGCTGTTCAACTCTCAAGTATGAAATCAGCTCTGTCTAGCCAGAGAACAGGAAAAAGAGACCAAAACAATGCCCCAAGCACATCCGTCACTGTTAACTGTTCTCTCCAGAAACATAACATCGAAGGGATTTCACGTATTTCCTGGCAGGGAGATTTTGTGGTGGCTCATAGCTAAGATCAGCAAGAAATCCTTTCAAATACACACATATACACAATAAAACTTGAGTATTTTACCTTTCCCCAAAAAAGCAATTGCTGCTGTCAAGTATACCCTTCTATTACAGCCACATGTTCTGTTTAAGAAGAGCTAATCAGAAAAACATTAAGAGGTATTTAATCAGGTTTTTCTTTTCTCTTTAATGACCTAATGTTTTGGTTTGCAACTGCTGCCAACTCACGCTGGGTAGAAATTTAGTACTGTCAGCATTTAATTATTATTTTAACACAGATTTCTCTACCTTCCTACAGTGAAGAAACAGCTAGAAAAAAATGCAGCAATGAGCAGCTTTTTAAGCCATTAGACACCATCCTTGTTATTTAGCCACACTGGAAATAACCATTTAAGGACACCCAGATGCTTGCTCTGCCATCCCCTACTAGGGCAGATACTCCCCAGTTTGCAGCTCCGCAGACAACCAGAGGGACATTGTCCAAGGGAGAGCCAGGTGGACTGCAAAGACCCTGCCCTGGAAGCTCACCAATCTGGGATATGGCTCACCAAAATGTGTGCCAAAGAGCTGGAACACAGACCACCTGGTTGGTGCTGTATCTTGGGCCATAAGTAACAAATCAGACTGGTTCTTTTTGTCAGCTTAAAATCTGTCTTCCTAATTTTTTCTCTCACTGTCTGAAACTAATAAACTCAATTCTGCAGCCTGCAACAGGCTAGAGGGAAAGTACACCTGTTGATGCTGCTACAGACTGCAAGACAGGTTTATTTCATTCACACAGTGGGGGGACAAAAGACCCAAAAAACTGATTCTACTAATTTCAAAAGAAATCAATAATGGAGCTCACGGTAAAATCCCAGCATCATGTAAGTGTTGCATTGCATGGCTCTCTGCAGCCAGGACAAGAACATGGCCAGTTTTCTTCCCACACTCCTAGCCAGGCCGGTGAATGCCTGCTCCCTGCCCTCCTCCTAAAAAGCAGGATTTAGGCTTCGGACCTCATAAAAACCATTGGAGAAATGAGTCTGCAGCAAAGCAGGGCTTGTGACAGCATGTGTTAAATGCTGCACAGAAGGAAGGACTGTGAGGACACACGAGGATAACTCTATCTTCTAGAGCGGATGGAATAATCAGTCACACACTTATTAAAAAAGGCATTAGCCTGTGATAGCAATCTAAGATAACACTAAGAGGTTTGTCACCCAAAGAAAAAAAAAATAGAGGCCAAAACCAGATGCTATTGCTGGATTTGTGTCCATAGAAACCGCATTTAACCTTAACAGAGGATCCAACTACACAGGTGACTCCTTATTTGAGAAACACAAGCACCTTGTTTGGTGTAAGCTGACCTCTGCATACAGTCACACTCCTATTTAAAAGAGAAATGTGTATATGGAAAAAGACAAGAATGGAGGTTAGCCACAGGGAGGAAACAAATTTCTGCAACAGGGAGCTAAAAAATTTCATTTCTCTGATGGCAAAGCAGGGCTCTCTTACACACTTGGCAGGAATGAAGTATTGCTCTTCTCTACCTGAAAAAAGAGAAGGATGCGGGATTGAAAATACAGATGGTCACCATTAATGGAACCAACCTGTGATGAATAAAGAGGCAGCTATTTCATCTGCTTAACATTTACTCTTCGCACAGTGCATTTTACAAGTCACATTCCTGGAGCAAAGGGCATGTGCTTAAGAAGCCACATACAAATCCAGTTTTGCAGGGTAAAAAAGAGGGAAATAGCCTTGGTCACTGAGAGTATTTGAATGTCACTTTGTTAGGCTGTGCATCGCATTTGACAGAGCTAGCAACGGAAATGAGAAATGATAACTGATAGTGCCCTGATTAGATCAGCCACCTTGGGAAAGGTGCTGAAGCAGAGATATTTCACTAAAATAAGGAGAATCCTGGGAATATATTTCTGGCAAGTGATCGCAAAGGAGATATGGCCAGAATTAGAAATGGATTTTGCAGGCAGATAAAATGTAATAGATAGAAGGCAGCTCAAAATGATGTATCATAAGGGCCTATAGAGTAACTATAAAGTTTGCTCGCAGATATTTAGCATATAGAGATCCTAGAAAGACTTAACTTCAAGATATACTTGCTGTGTTACTAATTTTAATGTGCAGAAATAAAACAATGTTGCATTAAAGCTCTCTAGCAAAAAAGGAAGCTGCCTTCTCCACAGCTAGACACCTTTGACTTCAACGGAGTTGTATTACTTTATACCACAAGATAGAAGTAGAACAAGAATATCTTCCTGAGCTTCTGACTGACAAAGATACATGAAAAGATACTTCTGACCGACAAAGATACATCCATTATTTTATCTTGAAGGAAATTGCTTTATTAAAAATGGATAACTATTGGCAGGGGTAATTAACATGTAATAAACTCCTTACATGCATTTCTGTAACTTAACCATGTTTCCTTCTTCTGAAGCTCATAGACAAAGCAGTTCTTTAGACTGATACTGATACTTAGGTATTTCGGGGGGGTTAGCTTTATTAGCTATTTTTAAAAGTCTTCAGTGATTCTTCTGTCTACATTTGTCTGCCTCCTTCTTAAGAAGTTTAGCCAACTAAATATAAAGACAACTACGTTCTTGCAGTTCTGTACAGCATGGTGGCCAAGACAGAGACCTTATGACAGTAATTCGGGGAAATGCTGCTACCTGGGTTCAGTCATCAGACATCAGAGTTCATCAGCGCAAGACAAGTGTGTTGACAGCACATCTTCACCTGCTCCCACAGTGTCACAACACTTTGAGATCAGACTACGGGCTTAAGGATCTGCAGGTCAGTGAAGGCCAAGGCACTGCTCCCAGGGGGCTGTGTTTGGCCCTCTGCTCCTCGCTTCATTGGCTGGTAAAGTGTTGAATTTTGCACAAACAATTGCGTGATGTTCATAACCAGATACAGACGTCACAACAATAAAAATCTATGTTGCAGCACCCCTGCATATAAAAGAGGTCTTCTCACCCACTGGCTCCAAAGAGCTATATGTGCATCACTCACACTGCCAGAATGGCACGTAAATCACCTTCGGTATCAATGGAAGACACATTTGAGAGAGCAAAGATGTCTGAGAACAGCCAAATACTAACACTGTTTACTTACCACCAGGATACAGGTTAGAGATAACCACTGTCACCATCACTGTATCACTGACAGCAATGAAGCATCAAATTCTGCATCCACAAAACCACAAGCAACTGCCGCCGCATCCTTAGGGAGCTCCCCCAGAATACACAAAGGTGGATCTGAAATATAAATCATCTACATGATCAAATGTCAAGCTATTTGATGAGGCAAAATTTTCACTGACATCAGCCAAGACTATCACAATCGATAGATTTTGGCATAAGAAGGGACAAGCTTCAATTTTTGCCAGCGTTCATGCCCACACTGGCATCAGAACAAGCAATTTTCCAAAGTGCCACGCTGCTTACTTCAACACCTGCAGAAGATAAGGCACTTCCTCACCTACAGATGTTGCACCCACTAAACCTCTTGTTCCTTTAGTTTGGAAACAATCAATCCATGTCAGATGCTGCACTTGGGATGGGGCAACCCTGGATATATGTGCAGACTGGGGAATGAATGAGAGGCTGGAGAGCAGCGCTGTGGAAAGGGACCAGGGGGTCCTGGTCTGTGGCAGGTCAAATTTGAGTCAGCAGTGCCCTGGCAGCCAGGAGGGCCACCCGTGTCCTGGGTGGCACCAGCCAGGCAATGGAGGGGATTGTTCCACTCTGCTCTGCACTGGGGCAGCCTCACCTCGAGTCCTGTGTGCAGTTTCGGGCACCACAATATAATAAAGATATTAAACTAATAGAGAGTGTCCAAAGGAGTGCAGTGAAGATGGTGAAGGGTCTTGAGGGGAAGCCGTATGAGGAGTGGCTGAGGTCACTTGGTCTGTTCAGCCTGGAGAAGAGGCTCACTGCAGACCTCACTGCAGTTACAACTTTCTCATGAGGGGAAGAGGACGGGCAGACACTGATCTCTTCACTCTTGTGACCAGGACTCAAGGAAACAGCGTGAAACTGAGGGGGTTTGGTATCAGGAAAAAGTGTTTTACCCAGAGCGTGGTTGGGCACTGGAACAGGCTCCCCAGGGAAGCGGTCACAGCACCAAGCCTGACGGAGTTCAAGAGGCGTCTGGACAACACACTCAGGCACGTGGTGTGACTCTTGGGGTGTCCCATGCAGGGTCAGGAGTTGGAGTTCAGTAATCCTTGTCACTTCCAACTCAGGATGTTCTGTGATTCCTAGCACTAGCATTCAAGAGCCCCCATCAAAGCAAAGGTCTGTTTTAAAATAAAACCAGTTCTTTCCAATAGCTGAATCCTGCTGCCTCCATTGTCGTTGTTTTGAATGAGTGAGAGGTGGGAGGGAAGTTTCTGTCAACATTAATCAATATTTAGGTGGTTTCCTGCCCATTCATTCATGTGCTAAAAGTGTTTTTGACAGTAAGAAATCCACTGAATGTAAGCAGGCCAGTAGCAGCTGCTTCAGAAATGCCAATAATACTGTGCATACCTTCCAAATTTCCCCAATGTCCCTATGTTATTAGCGGGTGACAGGAGCTTAAATAAAACATGTGAAATATGAAAGCAAGACAAATAATGATATTGGTGTAGAGACTTCTATACTGGAACAATTTTTTCTCCAAATACCTTCCACAGACTGTAGGTTTTTGGGGTCAGAAAGAAAATCTTTTTTCCACACTATGTCTGTGAGAGAGCAGGGTGCTTGGCATCCCTGCTGCTCTGTGGTCCCAGCTCGTACCCTCACAGAACTAGCAGTAGCTAACAGTAGCAAGCAAGATTGAACACAAATTCAGAATAAAAATTACTAAAAAAAAATTCTGCTCCAGATTTCAAAGCATTTCCTGAACTGTCCACATCACACCATGATCGGGCATCCTCATTTGAGCAGAGAGCACAAAAAGCTAGAAAGGAGGAAGCCTGGATCAAATAAATCAAGCTTAGACCATAGAGGGAGTGGGCAGAGTCCACTGGCATGGGACATAACCCTCAAAGGGAGAAAGGGCAAGTGGGCAAGACTAATACTATTCTCATCATCAGCATAGCAAAGGCTGTTTCACAGCTCTTTGAGGAAAAATAACACTGCTTTTCTGGTAGAAAAAAAGCCTTTGCCACTAGCACTGCAAAACTGTACCCTTAAAAAGGCATTCAAGGGGCTATATACTTGTGCCTTGCCCTCTCATCTGCTCCATTCCTTCAACAGAACAGGCACAAACCATCAGAAAACCTGATCCTACAGCCACGGTCTCTAATCAGCCTGGGCGACAGCTGAGGGCACATGGCCTCCTTGTCAGCCCTTGAGGAACCAGAGCAAGGCTGCCGCTGGAGCACAGGCCAGTTCTCCACCTCCTGGTGGCTGCGCTCGAGCAGGAGCAGGCACGAGCCCCTTGGCTTCACAACGGCAGACAGGCAGTGCAAGAGGGAAACTACTGCCTTCTGGGGAGAACACACCTGAGCGATCCATGGTGAAAGGCTTCACATCTGTTACCGTGCCTCTGAGCCCACCACATCTTTCCTTGCTTTCCCCAGGAGTCATCTCTCAACTACTTTAGCTTCAAGATGTTCAGCCTTTTTTCCCAAACTGCTGCAATGACAGCTTTCCATACAACTACAAAACAAAGAAATCATTCCATTTGGAAAGCCAAAATGGTTTCTGTTCCTAGACACTGACTTCTCAACCCAGCCTGGCTGCTTCTGAGGTGCTGGACTGGGAGATCACCAGAATCACCAATAGGGAATGGAGATGTCCCCACCTGTCAGAAATGGTACTCTGGCTTTAAAAAAAAAACAAAGTTTTTTTAAAACGCACTTAACTTTTTACTATTCATGCTGGGTTGTTGCAGGTTTTTTTTTCTTGCCTTGGTACAATGAAGTTGGTCCCATTTACAGTCAGGCTGTTTCCAGTTGTTGCACTGGGGCCCAGGACTGTGAATGGCTTGCAGTTGTTCCAATAATGGGTCCTGCTTCTGAACAAGGGTGACCATCCTAATAAACAAGTCTAATTTCTACATTTTTCCTCTTTTTTCCTATATTTTACCTCATTTTTGCCAGTCTGTGTTTTCTTGCTCCTTGCACAAAGCTACTCTGTGGCAAAATATGTCCAAGTGAGATCTCCTGCTAGGTTACAACACAAACTGAAGCCGCAGTATTTTTCCTGGACTTTCTTTATCACAGCCCAGCCCTGCTCTTGTCAAACGTGGCAGACCAGGAAGAACCCATTTGCTGCCTCCCCTGCTCCCCTGTACCCACGGGTGGTTCAGCACTGCCCCACTGCCCGACCTGGGCCTAATACCTGGGGTACGGCAACTGCAGTTGCAATGCCAGTGTATTTAACCAGAACACTGTGACTTCCCAGCACTTCTTTGAATTTCCTGAGCAATAACGTGACCGCAATGCCTGCCCTGGGATCCCAACTGCAGCAGGCACAGCGCCCAGCTGGGGGTCCCCAGGGCAAGCCAGGGCTGACACGGCCAGGTCACCCCAGAAGAGCGCGGCGCAGAGCTCGGCACAGCGCAGCTGCGGCAGCACCACGGCACAGCGCCCATTAGTGACGCTGCTGTGACCACCCCCAGGACATTAAGGTCTGCTGCACCATTACATGAGACTACTTTGCAGTAACAGGAGTGAGAAGGGGGAAAATTACACATACCAGTGAAGATGTAGCTTATTTATGGCTCAGCTTTTCAAAGTTTACTAACTGTAGTAGAGATTACTCACAGCTCATGTCTCTAAAGAAGTCAATGGTCATTCCCTTTCTATTCTTAACTCTAAGTAATATTTTATGGTTCTTCTATTCCTCCTTTCAGACTGAAAGACATTTGTCCCATCTTGGCTTTATGAGATGTCTTCCAGCCCTCTTCATCCTTGTCCTTGATTGTTTGGTACCTCCACGTCCCCTCCCCCACCTCCTGCTGTGGCCTCAGCCTTGGCCTGTTCCACACACCCTCCACACCCTGGGCATGATCTTACTCACTCTGACACCAATCCCTACTGTGCCAATGTGAAATGTACTTTCTGTCACTGACTCTCCTCTCCAGCCAAGCCCATCTCTCACCCTTCCTTGCTGACATCCCTTGCTGAGCATCTCATCATCGAATTAAACCCAATATAGCTGTGATGGGCCTTGTGATGTTCCTTTGCTTGTCCAGCCTCCCTACCCCTTCTGAACAAACTTCCACCCTACCTGTTGCCCAGGCCTATAACCTCTTCCAGTTCCCCCATGCTTCACATCCTCATTCTTTTTGTCATACCACCAGACAGACCATGAGGGGGTGCGAGCCACTGTAATTCCACTAACTCCAATGGCACTACACCAATTTACAAAGGATGAGTTTTTGTTCTGGTGCCTCTAAAAGCAAATACATTCTATTTGACAAGTGAAAACCTTCAGCCAGTTCCCTCAACATCTCCCATACTTATTACTGTGATCTCTTGCCCTCTGGACTCCCAACAGCCACACTCTTTTCAAAACATGACTCCTCCTGAAATTCTTACATGTCCCTTAGCTCCCCACTGCTTCCAACCCAGAACATTCCCTTCCACTCTCCAGCCTCGTGCATTTACCCACTGCCCACTCCTCAGCCATGCTTGGCTTCTTAAGCCTTCTGAATACACCTGAAATAATGTGGTGTGCTAAAAGTATTTAATTAACAGTAACAAATCGTGCACTAATTCAAAGATTTATTTTATGATAAAACAGAGAAAAAAAAGAAGAAAGAAAGAAGGAGACCTGCCATGAAAGATGAATGCCAATTTCAAATTCAGACACAATTAAAAACTACATTGAACACAAGGTGGGCACGCCTGCAAATTTATGTACTGAATCAACATGATTACATGAAGTGTTATGTGTTATTTGTGCCCTCCTAATGCCAAGCACTGTGCTATGCCAGGTAAGGCACCTCAAAGTTTCATAATCATTTTAACACCAGTACAAATCTCTGCTTAAGCCAAGCATGCCGCAGTATAAAATGATTCAATGGATACCACAATAACACCCTGCATCTTCATACTTTCTAGACCACACGGTGAAGTTTTGTAATGGCTGGAGGATCGGCACTTAGTGGATCCAACCCAACCATTGCTGCTACCTTTGTATACATGTTTCTATTTTGTAAAAAAACAAAACCCAACCTAATAAAAACAAAACAAAAAAAAAATCAAAAGAAACACCAAAAAAACACCAAAAAACACCCTATATGTTTTGTTCAGTTTACTATCTATTGGAAAAAGAGAAAAGCTCTTTCCAAAAAGCAGAACAGCACCTGCATTTAGGATTTTCCACACCTGGAGGGATGCAAGAATGTGGGGGCAAGATCAGGTCTTTAATGAGAGTACGAAGGACTTCACCATATGAACTATGCCAAAATGATAAAATGTTAATGAAGTGAAAGCATATTAGTGAATTATTAAAATTTCACTCCTCTCTGCAAAGGCACAGAGTAAGAAAAACTCAGTGAAGATAATGATAAAAATAGGATCAAAACATTTGGATCCCTCCACCACCTCCAACATAAAAGCTTTACAAAATCTGGTGTTAAAATTAACATATTAATTGAGTGGCTTCTACAAATGATCTACTGTAAAACCCAGTTCAAAACAAGTTGGAGTTGGGGGTAAAATGAGATATAATTCAGTTAAATCTAGATGAGTCAGATCTACAGCTTTCTCCCATCTCTAATAACCTCTCGTAACCCCTCTAATGCCTTTGCTCCTCTCCACAGCAAGCCCAGCCAGCAATTAAATCGTCCACACGAAGTTCTCACTGAGGGAAGTAACAGTGAACAGGGCTCTGCATGGATGGGTCAGGATGGGGAGTTCATGTCTGTGTGCTGCGCCAGAAGCCAACTTCATTCAGGAAAAAGGTTGACCCCTCTATAAAGCCCAAGAGATAAAGCAGAAAGCAGCTCTACAGCAGGGTGCTGCAGAGGTGCCAGGGGTTGGAGAGGGGAGCCTTGGCGAGCCTGGTACCGGAGGCACGGCCACAGGAGAGGCGAGGCCACTCCTCAGTCCGGTGGTGCAGGCGAAGTTCTGGCAGAAAACTACACTAAAAAGAACAAGAGCTTTGCCAAATAGTATTAAGAAGCAATTTCCAATAAAGCTGCCATTCTGTGAAATGCTTCCCAGAGTTCAGCTTGGATTGCCTTGTACATAAAGTCCCGTCTGTTAGGAAGTCTGGTGTGTTCTCCTTGCAACAAAAATAAGTCTGCCCAGACATGGTGAGTGGGCTCTATCAGCACACAGGTGGCAGGTGAGCAGTTTGCCATTAGGCTCCCACGAGGGAATCCCGCACTTGGCCTGAGCAAACAGTTCAGAGCAGGGTCCCACTGCAACTCAGCACGTGGGAGGTGGGCAAAGGACGACGCTGGTGTACGCCAAAAGCAACCCACTCCTGAAGTAATACCTGTCCTTACTTGTTTTTAACCTATTTTCAGTAAAAGGTAAAAACATTCAGTGTTGCAAATTTCATTGTATCAGCTAGCATTGATGCAAATTGCTGCTAATGTTGGGGGAAAAAAGGTGTCAAAAATCTAGGCAGATCCTTCCATTCAGTGGCAATTACCAAGCCTGACCAGAGGTCACAGCCTTGCCATCTGTCTGTCCTGCAGTCAATGCGGACACAGAGAAAACCATCTCCAGCAGAGACTCTTAGACTACAGACAAGAGAAATAAAAGAGCAACAAAATACTGTCCAACATAATAAGTAGAAGCTTTACCTCCAGTAGACTTAGTCTGTCCAATTTCTGCAGACACTAGGGAATAGATGCACTTTATGGAGAGATTAGTAAGACCACGTGTCACTTATGTACCTCCCCAACAGTGAAGGGGAAAAACTGATCCCCAGGAAGCAAGTGGCCACCAGCATCTGGACTAACGTCAGGGTGGTCCTGCGTGGACCACCTGAAAGTTGTGTGTCCAGACGTGGCGAGTTTTAGCCACTCCCCAGGCCCCCTGTCACCAGCCACCTCCAGACCAGGGCTACCCCACTGCTTTGTGTCCATCCTCAATGGGAGCAAACGGGGCACAGGGAGCCTTGCTCCTTCATGGGCTACACTGGCACCTAAGGTACCAACTTTTAGCTAGACAACCAGCTTCAGTTCAGATCCATTATAAGTCCCAAGGATACTAAAGGCACCTGAAGTCTTACAGCGAGGCTAAGGAGGGTTTGAGTTGTTCTGATGCTTGGCAACCTAACTTCAGTCCCCTTAAATGGAGCAGAATTTCCAAAGCTCTAGTAGAGAATCACTTCCCAAAAACCACACTGCCTTCCAGAGTTTCAGGCTGGTTTCCCAGAATCAGCTGATCACTTCTGAAAAAACACAGCTCTAAGTTTTACACTTAAATGAAACATTGCTTTGTTGGAGTCTTTTTTTTTTCAATTATTTTGTTACAATTTTACTTTGGCTTGATCATGAAAGCAGGTACCAAGCCAAACGCAGTTTCATTACAAATGCATCAAAACTGTGGCCAAAGCCACGCTGCGTTGTGTTGCATCTGAAGTCATGAACTGGCAAATTCCAGCATCAGCCAGGATAATCCTGTTCCAGTCCAGCTTAGGTTTCTAGACAGCCCTGGAAGCTTTTCCTGCCAGGAAAAGCTCTTAACACCAAGGTATCTCCTACACCAAAAACCACTACTTGAAGCTACGCAGCATGCCAGGCAGCTTCTTAGAAGTTTATATAACTTTTCCATGTTTCCCCCTCAAAACCCCCTGCAAAGCTTAACTAACATCATAAAAACTCTGTTGTGAGCTGACATCAAAGAAATGTTTATTTCCCTGAACCTCCCTGCTTACTAGAACACACAGACCTAAAACACAGCCCTCACCTTTGGTCTGGACCTTCATCCAAAGTTGTATCTAATCTTAAAAGCCTCCAGCCTAGCATCCTAGCCATGCTGGGCAAGGACCTGAAAACGACAGGCATCTTCTGGAACCATTGCTTATATTCTCATCCCTGGCTTCACATCCCAAACACATACACACCGCATTGGTGCATTAGCATGAGTACACTCAGGAAAAGCAAACACATTTTCAAAGTTTTAATCCATTAGCAATTGCTAATTAAGGGGCAATTAATTTGACTCCAAGCTTTGCTCCTAATTTGCCTTGCAACTTTGTGCAGTCCATGGGAAATGCTAAGTTTCAGCTTCCTATGCTCATACAAGTTGTGTGGATATTAGAACACTAATTTCTGTAAAGTGATTCATGATCCACGATGAAAAGCAGTTCAGAACTGTAAGAACTGCTCCTATTAGTAAAATAACTGCTGCATTTTTTGATCTTTCATTCTACAGGGGGAAAGAAAAAGAAAAGCCTAGCTGAGTATCAGCAATGAAGCTCAAAAGGTAGAAATTGCAAATTGGACACTTTTGAAAATATAGCCCAGAGAGGCTAGTGGGGTATTTTTTTATAACAGCAAAAAATGGCAGGACAACACAAGCATTTAACTTCTTGCATTTCCCTTGGGAATGCCTGACATCATAAAACTTTTACAAATTAAAATCATTACAGATAAATAAAGTAGCACAGACATGGAGGCTGATGAAGGGTAAACCTAGAAGACACCTAATCCAGCCCATTTCCTTCAATGTGTAAAAACAAGTAACCGACACACTTCCTGCCGGCGAACCTTCCTGCCGATAAGGGTGCTCCCGACAACAGGAAATTCACTTCGAGAAGCAAGCACACTTTCACTACCAAGCCAAACTTTCTCCATTTGAACTCCACAGCAATTAAAAGCAGCTAATCAGAAGTGATCTGGATTAAACAACAGACCAGCTCTTTAAGCCTCTCCCCGACACAGGGGGGGGTCCCACCTCCTGCACCCCAGTGTCCGCCCAGCTGCCAAGGGGACTCCTCATTCAGAAGTAGGCACTGCTCCCTCTGGCTCTACCAGCCCTTCAACCTGCTCTGCCTGCAACTGAGTCGTAAAGTCAGGCCTTGGGTATCTTGGACATCAAGATCCAGGGGTGTGGGTAGAGAGGTCACTGATCACCTTAACCCCAGCGCCCTGCAGGATTTACCTCCTGATCTGCAGGACCTGCTCACCAGTCTCTGGTTTTCTTGAGAAATAATAACACAACAAGTGAAATATGCAAGCAAACCGGTCATTTAAGGTTTCAAAGTGATTATTTATACAGTGGGTGAAGCACTAAAGTGCTATTTCTCAGCTTGGTCACTGCAAAATGAAGACTAAAGAGAGCGACAAAAGGAAATGTTTTGGAGAAAATACAGTGAATACTCGAAGATCTCTCTATCACAAACATCTGAAATCAGCGGGTGCTGCCCAAAAAAATAAGCAAAAAAAGTAACACCTTTCTTGTGAGTTCGCTGTGAAATAGTTCTCTCCTGCTTCAAAAGCAAAATAGCTCTCTCCTTTTGCACACAATAAACTTTCAGTATTCCAGCAAAGTAAAACTTCCATTTACAACAATAATAGTCTGATTTTCTCATGCTGCATTCAGCAGCAATGAAGTACATTTTATTCTCGTATCTCTGCTTTTCCCATCAAACAGCATACTATAACTGAATTGTGATTTTCTTTTTTGTTAAAAGCACTGCACAGGGCTTCCCAGAGCCATTTGCCACCCCTTTTTTTTTTTTTTAACAGGTGAGGCAGATTTGTAAAATGGCCTTAATATGCAAGTCCAAATCGTTACATTTTAATATAACTTTGTAATACAAATGAACAGAGAGAGATCAATCCCAACTTTCTCTCCCAGGTCCACAGATTCCCATGGAAATAAACATGGCCTGATCATTCAATTATAAAATAGTCACCCCTTGTTACTTTTGGCTTTTAAGCCCCTTGGTCCTCCTGCTTTGAGCCTTTCTCAGGTTCCCCAGCAGCAGGCCAGGCTGGGGAAGGACACCAGCATATGACAGCCCAGTGGGCATGGGGCAGGTGGCTGCATCTCCAACACCTCCTTGGGTGGAACGTGTGGGACAACATCCAGGGAGGAGAGAGGGAGGCGGGCGGTGCTGAGTTTTATTGTAAAATGACCTTGATTTGACAGGCATGTTCTCAGGTTTCAACAGATGCTGTGGGAAAGGCAACAGCAGCCAAGGCGGTCTGCAGGCATTTCTGATGATATGCAGACTTTTTTCTTTTGCCTGTTTTTTTTTTTTTTAATACATTGGGGGGGGGGGAAGTCTTCTCAGTTTCCATGACAACAGTGTCTCCACTTGTCTGTTATTAGATACCATCCGCTTCCTGTGTCTAAATTTTTAAACCAATCAGAAAAGTGTTTATAGATTTTGCAGCTCCTGGGACAGTCCCTCTCCTCCAAGAGAGCTACTTTAATGACACGTAACGCTCCGGCAGCCAGGGCTGCGAGGCCTTATATTTTCGGCTGCGAAGTGCTCACAGTTTATGCTGTTTACTGACTGATACATGGGCTGTGCCAGCGAAAACTGGGGGGTGGCTGCCCGATTTACTGTGCCCGTAACAGACATTACCATGTCAGATTGTTTTTAAAACCACACAAACTCATTTTCATTGTTTACTGATCTTTGTTTCTGATTCATCCCATGAAACAGCAGGATCTCTCCCTGCGTGACACGCGATTGCCTCGGCGAGGCCGTTATCCCACCGGAGTATCGGTCCGCCCTGACGTCAATGGATTCACGGTACAACATCGCCTGCTGCAATTAAAGTTTCGGCAAACTGGGCTCTAAGAGCAGCCGCACTGTAGCCGTGCGAGCAGATTTACACGAGCAAATCTTTGATGATGTAAATAATACCTGGCCGCAGCACAGTCGGCAAGTCAATAAGGAAATCCTTCTCCAGGGCGCAGGGACACCCGCATACATTGCGAAGGAATTAACACACGGTAAGTCCAGTTAAGTGAAGAGCCGGCACTGAAGACCAGCAAGCAACGGGGAGCTGTTGTAAGAAGGGGAAAATCCCCTTCCCGGCGGCTCTGACAGACCAACACTGCCGGAGAAGGATGCCCTTCAGGCGGGAGTGCAGGCACAGACGGAGCCCGGGAAGTACCGAGCGGTTTCTTCCCGGGCGGGGATCCAAGCGCCGGCGGCACGCAGGAACAAAAGGGAGCGGAGGGGGAGCTGCCCGCCGCCGGCTGCGCCGCTGCCCCACCAGCGCCCGCCGCGCCCCCGCCGAGCCGGGGCCGGAGCCCGCGGGCCGAGCTGTCGGGGGCACAGCCCCCCCAGGATGCGACCCGGCAGCCGCCCCGCACGAGGCTCCGTCTCGCCCCAGGGCGCCCGTCCCTTTCCTTCCCTTCCCCACGGCCGGCAGGGCTTCTCGGCGGCGGGACGGCGGCAGCAGCGCGGGGCAGCCCCCACTAACGCCCCGCCCGCGGCAGCCGCCGGCCCACAGGCCCCAAAAGTTTGGCCGCGGCTCCCCTAGCCCGGGAGGGACGGGGCGCGGCGACGGCGGCGAGCCCGAGCGGGCGGGCAGCCGCGCACGCTCCCGATGACACCGCGAAACGCCCCCGCCGTTACCTCTGTCCGCGTCCCTGGGCTCCCGCGCCGCCGCGGGGTGGT
>WBMZ01004399.1:0-105383 GCA_013400975.1 Atrichornis clamosus | reverse complement strand
CCGGGAGAGGGGGAGGCTCGGGCGGAGCGTGCGCCGCGGGGACCCAGCGCCGCTCTCCGCCCGCCCAGGGAAGCGCAGCCCGGGAGGAGCCTCCACGCCGCCCCCGCCCCTTCCCCTGCCCGCCCGCGGCCCTCGGCGACGCCCCGCCAGGAGCCCCCAGCCCCGGCCCTGGGACAGGGGTGAGGCCGCCGAGTAAGTCTCGCACCGCGCGGAGCCTCGCGCAGGGCGGGCAGTACCGGACGCGGCCGCCGCAGCGCTGCCTCAGCTTGGCGCCAAAACCCGGGGAGCGGCCGGGCCGGGCGGGCTCCTCCGGGGCGGCGGGGGCACAGCCGGCGCCGAGCGGCGATGCCTGGCTGCCGGCAGTGCCAGCGAGCGAGCCGGCGGGTTCCCGGCTGCAGGGCGGGAGGGCGAGAGGCACGTTGGTGTTTCCTTTTGAAGCCCGGGCCGCTCGTGGCTGCGCCGGCTCGTGTGGCCGGTCCCTCAGGCATTTGGGGCCTGGTCGGCGTGACAGAGAAGAAAGTGCGGGGAAACTATGGGGTGGTGCGGAGAGTGCGGTGACAGGCAAGAGTGAACAGCCCTTCTTCAGGCAGATGGGGGGAAAGAGCAATCTCCGTGCTTGGGTTATAAATCTTTAGGAGAAACTTGAATATGCAGAGCAAAAGAGCCCTTGTCAGCCAACTCAGGAAACCTTTTTGTGCAGATTGTCTTTGTAATTTAATATTCATATTTATAAGGGATAGAGTATGCCTGGAAAGTCAGTAGCAAAGTGAGATGTATCTGTCTGTTTTGAATCTGCGTTATGTGCCCTCCCTGTTTGAAGTACAGGTGCCTGTGAAGTGTTTTCCATATGCCCATGCTGCTCGGAGAAGGTGTGTGATAGCTGGAAGATGACTTTTAACAGATCAATACTAATGTCAAGTCTTCAGCTGATTATTTTTGGTTATTCAAGCCAACCAAAAGTATTATTTTTCTCAGTTTTGAAAATTTCTAATGAACTTTCTTTAGAGCAAATTGAAGGCAGGAGGTTGGGATCAGTCTCCATGGAGGGATGGTTTTCTATAGGGCATTGCTGTCACAGGTGTGACAGGGGCCTTGCTGGGCACAGCACGGGGGCTGGCATGGCCTGGCAGTGGTAAAGGAAAGATGGGGGAGGGTGAGGGAATGGGAAAGGGGTAAGTAAGTAAGATTATGGTAAAGGATGCCAAATTCCAGCTTTACAAGGTGTGGGTGGAAAATGTACAAAGACTAAGAAGCTCTCTGGAACTTGTGGTGTAATAGCATGTGGGTAGGAAATTGCTCTCCTACACTTGTGTTCCTTGCTTCCCTGCAGTGTTGTCCTAGGGGAGTTAAAGCCTTGAATGTCTACAGACTCTATGAAACCAGCTTAGAAGGTTTATCGTTAAAATGACTGAGAGTTGCAGGGAACACTTGGAAGATCTCAGACACTGATTTTGAAATTTAGAAGGGTGTCAGACCAGGCATTTAAATCTGGCTGTGAGTCCAAACTTAGATAAAATTATTCTCTCCAGGCTTAAGGATTAATGGATTTGGATATTTGCAGTGGACAGGTGACCCTAAGGTTGTACTGATTTTAATAAATAAATAAAACCAATGTAATCTTTTTTCCTAATTTAAACTAAAGGGGCCATTTAGATTTGCCTTAGAGTTGAAGTACTCAGACTATTTATCAACTTTAACTTGTTGTCAATCAAATAAAATGTACTATCAAAACTAATTTTGAAAAAAATTGTGTCTTCTGTCCTTACATTTGTTACATAAGGTTTTTTGCTTATCGAATCTAATTAATATAATAACTAATATAAACTATTCATTTGGTGTAGATTCCATTTTTTAATACACTTTTATTAGCACAATCAATCAAACAAGTCCTAGAAGATTATTCTGTGACTAAATAAAGTATATATCAAAAACCTTTATGCACTGTTTTCAGTTTAAATAGAAAAAGACAGAATGTAAGTTAGTAAAAATCATGCAAGAAATAAATTTAAAGTGTCTGTTACGGAGGTTTTTTTCATGACCCAAGCATAAAGCTATAAAGATGTTAGGCAGACGTCTCTTTATGCGGAGTTGAAGTAGTATGGGAGTTGTATTCCAGAAATCTCACCTAAGTCTCTGAATTTCCTGGATTTTAGTATTTTTTTCAAATATTCTTTAATTGTTATTGAAAAGCAATGTTTTATGTGTATCATTAGTGTGACCTACAATGTCATAACTTTTTGTTGTAATCTTACAAGATTTTTTTCACAAACTCACATCATCTTTACTTAAAAATGTTTATACAATGGGTTGTGAAATAGGAGTAAGAATGTAAAGGTAAAGGGCTACGCTCTCACTAAACTTGGCTTTAGTCTAAGTTAAGGACGAACACAGTGGAGAGCTTCTAGTGTGTACTTCTAATCACTTTTATGCTCCACCAAAGAATAAAGTCTTGCATTGCAAGGCATATGTGCATTGAAAGTAGCATGTAGTTAGACATGGCAATTCAAAGATTTGACTTGAAAGTGCCAGGCAAAGTTTGCTCGTTCAAGTAAAATTCTATTTCATCTTAAGCAAGTTGTTTGTGAATCCCTACACTGAAGTACTGGTTGTGGACAAAGATTCCTCTGTCTTCTTGCAGACTTGAGATAAATAGTGAAGTTAGTATAACACAGTCTTGAAAAGCATCAGTGGAAAGTTGACTAGGAGCAGTTCACAGAGATTTCTGCTCTTACCGGGAGTGAATGATTAGTCAGCAGTATGTTAGCCAGCTATATGGTGTTTTGAATGAGTCTTGGACAAATCACATCAGCCAAGTGGCTGAGAGAGGGGTAGGTGCACCTTCTGTAATCTTGGGCTGATAAGGCAGTGGTCCTATCTTTTCTCAGAAGAGCAGTGGGATTCGTACTTCTGCACCGTTTGAAATTCTAAAGGGCTAAAACAGAGCACATGATTCTGAATATCACACCCAATTAAGGGAGGTATGAATGAACGCTTAACTGCCAATTAGCTTGAATATACGCACGGCATTTTCAGAATGTAAAAACATAAAAGCTTCAGATAATCTGACCTGTGGTACTCTTTAATCTGAATAGTCCTGAAATCTGCTTGCAGATATGATTACAGCTGCTAGTGTCTGGTTTGTTGCTTTTGCATGTTTGACCTTCACCCTTCTAATTTCAGCAGGCAGCTGAGATCTGACTTGGACTCTGCTTGTACAGCTGTAGCCAGGTTCACATGATCCCTTGGGTTTTAATGGATGGCTCTGTCTAATAATATGACTGAGTTCTTTAGTCTTTATGCAGATTTTACTGTTTCCATGAGAATTTTATTACCTCTACTCACATTATTTTTATTGGAATGTATTTACTCTGATCTGCTTGTTGTTTGGTTGTTTTTAATATATTTTAGACTACGATTGCAAGTGTAATTTATAAGCAGACTGAAATAAAGGGTGCTGAACACCTGTGGGGCAGCCTTGTGAGGTTCTTCTTTCTCTGTATTGTGATAGGAGAGGTTCAAGGAAAGGACCAAGAAAGGAAAAATGTGGTATTTTTACTGGTAGGGGAAATAATGCAGCACAGGGTTTTCAGAACAAAATGCCTTTCAGGTGAAACAGAGTACGGAGCGATTGCTTCCAGGACAGAAAATCCTTTCATTCGTGTTGATTAAATTAAGCTATGCTCACATGTTTCAGGAACTGCTTAGTGGTTGTCCTCAGGTCTCCGTTAATACAGTAAACATGGATAGTAGCAATGACTAAGAAGTAAACAGTCATATTAAGACATGACAGTGTGTTATGAACTTCAGAATAAGTAATATCTGTCAGTCAGCTGGGCAGAGAAGTAAGAAATCCTATCTAGTGGGTTAGGAAAGCACTTGTCTTCCTAGTAATAGCTATGCTTTTGAGAGCTCCTGCTTTGCAGAACCAGATGATGGCCTGTGGTCCTTCAGTATAAAATTTTTAAAATCACAGTCAAACAGGTCAAGAGGAGAAAAAAAATTGTTTAAATTACTTGTTTTCAACTGTAGTATCTGGACAGTTCTTGATATCTAGGAGGTTGCTCTCTGTCAGGTTGCTTCTTAATTATGAATGCTTGGGTTTTTTCCTCTCCTTTGGAAAGTCTATTTATTTTTTTCAACAATAAACACTGTTTCCTGCAATACTCCAGCTCCTCTGAACTCAGTAAAAAGCAAACCCCGGAAAATAATTTTTTGTCCTCAGTTTTGCACACAGGCTTTCTCTTACAGCTCTCTGACTGTGGTATTAGTCCTTATTTCTGGCTGTCTCTCCTCTTTGTCCATCTGTTTACTCTCTCACACATGCAGCAGTTGCGTGCAGCTTGTCCACTTAAAATTATAGCCTCTAAGTTTGCTGCACTGGACCTTCAGAGTTATCCCTCATGTTTCTAATTAAACTTTACAGTATAACATATCTTTGAGAACACCACCTAATGGTTTTAAATGCCTATTTTAATAATATATTTTACATCTGCTGTAAATTGAGGTGGGCCAGAGTTGGGTTTCTTCACAATGTGCATTGCCATAATGAAAAAGCTCCTAAAGGTATTCCATTGTAGTGGGTATTTACAGTGAAATTAGTCTTAGAATAGACCAGGAAGCAAGTTTTGTCCAAAAACCAGGAACTTGTGTATCTCTCATTTTCTACATTGACGAGATAAAATCTGTAAAAGGGTGAAGAAGGACTTGTGTGTATGATCGCATTAAGACAGTCAGATGGAGACACAAAGTGCTTCTGTGCAAGAGTCCCACAACTCACTGACTCTTCATGGAGTAGCACCAATTCTGAATAAGGGGAAGGACCAAATACTGTATGGATCATAAACTCTTTTGAAACGGATTCCTAGCCATGATTTGTCTAAATGTTATTTTTGCTCTGGTTCCGGTAAGGAGGGCTTTCCCCTGTGCTGCCTGAAAAGGTCCTTATTCTGAGTCATGCTTGGAGATAGGGATGTTATCACAGAACTATAGAATAGTTTGGGTAGGAAGAGACCTTTAAAAGTCATCTAGTCAGTCCAGCCCCACCCCGCAGTGAGCAGGGACATCTCCATCTAGATCAAGTTGCTCAGAGCCCTGTCCAGCCTGACAGGCTTGAATGTTTCCACAGATGGGGCATCCATAACCTCTCTGGGCAACCTGTGTTTTACCACCTCCTTGTAAAAAATATTTTCCTTATATCTAGTTAAATCTGCACTTTTGGTTTAAAACCATCACCTCTTGTCTTAGCCCAGCAGGCTCTGCTAAAAAGTCTGTCCCCATCATTCTTGTAAGTCCCCTTTAGGTACTGGAAGGCTGTTACAAGGTCACCCTGGAGTCTTCTCCGGGCTGAAGAACCCCAGCTCTCTCAGCCTTTCCTTACAGGAAAGATGGTCCAGCCCTCTGATCATCTTTATGGCCTTTCTCTGGACCAGCCCCAACAGGTCCATGTCCCTCCTGTACTGGAGACTCCTGAGCTGGATGTAGCACTCCGGGTGGGGTCTCACCAGAACAAAGCAGAGGCACAGAATCCCCTCCCTCTCCCTGCTGGCCACACTGCTTTGGATGCAGCCCAGGAAACACAATTGGCTGTCTGGGCTGGGAGTGCACATGGCCAGCTCATGCCCAGCCTCTCATCCACCAGCGCTCCCAAGTCCGTTTCCACAGGGCTGCTCTTGATTTGTTAGTTCCCCTGCCTGTATGTATATACTTGCTAGAGACAGTTATACTTGCCACCAAACCTTTGTAGTGTCCTGGCATATTCAGAAATGACAAGTATTGTCACTGTACATAACATTTAAGCCATTGTGCAAAAGTATATGTTTATGGACATACTTGTAATTTACAAATCACTCTGTTGATAGAATGATTGCACTTGTTTCCTTTGCCTGCAAGTGAAGTAAAATCAATTTATTGGCACCTGCATATTGATGATTTCACAGGATAATTTCTAGAAGCCTCTGTGATCCATTGCTAGTTTTGAACATTCAGAAACTGAAGTTACAGCAGCCTACTGCATGTCATCTATCCACCTCCTTTCTAGCTGCTCTCAATTATGATGACTTGTCACCATTCACTCCATAATTACATTCTCAAGGTTATTTCCATCTCTGCTTCTGATGTGTCCAAAGCACATACATTTACACCTATTCATTTCTGACAACCAAGTCTACTTTTCTCCAATAATATATTTAATATGTGCATTTATCATCTTTTCTGTCCAGAAGATATGCACAGTCTTTTCTTGCACCATATCTCAAAAGCTTCAATTTTCTTTCTGTCACTATCAATAATTTCTCAAAAGTCACATTTGTAAGTTGCTACAGCAAAAAATTAAGTATTTCACCAGTCAAATCTTTCTACTTTTGTTGTGAAATTTTTTTTCCCAGGCTTTTATAAGGGAAGCCATGGATGGTTCAACTATTCTTCAAAATTTTCCAGTTTCTATTGGACAAGTTCTGATTTGGTAAATTTGATCCCAGGTAACTGAACTTATGAACAGTCTCTATAGCTAGACCACTAATCATGAAGTTAGCTAATATGCTATTTCTATTAAGTTATTTTATTTATGGCATACTCAAGAATACCCTGTATTTTTCATTAGCCTTTTATTGTCTCTCTAATACTTGGTGCAGAGCAGAAGCAGTTGTCATCAGCTGAAGTTCATTTTAAAGGAGTCAATTTCAAATTCAACTTTTCCATTCCGTGAAGTCCTTCTGAGATTTTTTTTTTTTCTTTTTTGTCCCAGCCAGGCTGCAAGGAGATTTGCAGTTACCTGTAGTTTTAATAGTAGCATAAGGTTCTTTAGGTTCACTTGGTATTTTTTCAAATAACAAGGCCAATTTGGGGAAGTTCTGAATGCATAGGACTTTTTAGAGGAATTACCATTGGGGAAATTGGGAAATTTCCCCAGTATATTTAGCCCATGACAGCTACTGTCTGGAGGCAAGACAATATGAGTCTCTCCCCCCTCCCCATTAGATGAGAACTGTCCTATGATCTCTTAAAAAAAGAGAACATGTCTGGTACTAACAAGTTCTGATTAAGAGGCTCATTCATGAAAAGTATTACTGTATTTATGATGCTGCTGTTCCTAATTCTTCCACACATATAATGTCTGCTGCTCGCACTAAATAAAAGAATGATATAAAACTTTACAAATTATTATGAACTTGGAACTTACCATTATGGTCAAAGAAAGATGTTTGATGAATGGATATGCAGTCTCAGAGCTGTACTGTAATGACAGGGTCATTTCACATTGATGGATAGGTTACGTGGTGTATTATTCAGAGGCTTAAAAAAGGGTTGCATTTATCAAACTCAGAGAAGCATCGAAGTATGTGGGTATGACTCTGTCAGCAACAGAATCATTACAGTTTGCCTTTGAACAAAGTCAGGAAATATATTGATCATATAGGTTTATGCACTAGGGGAGCAACTAATGATGATTCAGTCAATGTGTTCTGTGAACAGCTTGAGGGGATAATCATTAAAACATTACACCACTACACCATTTGGGAACCTGAATATGAAAGCTGGAATTTCAAACCCTTGTAAAGAACAGTTTGCATTTGAATTTATAAAGTAAAATTACTTCTTTGGTTTGTGCCATTCTGGTCACTTCATCCTTACAATTTTAGTACAGTTAATGCACTGGATGTTTGCATCCAGGTCATCAGCCAGCATGACCGTAGCAGCATACTGACAACATAGTGATCCAGCAGTAGGGAATACCAAATATCAGTGGAAGAAGATTTTCCTAAATTCAGGATATGTGGCAGCAGAGAAGCTAAGTAAGGTTATTTGAGCCAGTACTTGAGTGGGTGCTTGACAAAGCAGATATTGAATTGGTGTCTAAAGAGAGCACAGAATATCAAGTATTGAGTAGACAAAAGTCAGATGTAGCCTAGACAAGGCAAGAGCAAATAGAGAAATGAGAACAGTGTCATTTAGACAAACATGCTTAGTAATACAAAAACTATGTTAACAATATTCAGATTTCTAGCCAAAAGTTCTTCATGATGGAATATTAAAATTTCCATCATGGTGGAGTGATCAATGAAGGTGATATTAAATGCCAGCAGAGGGATTACTGCTTGTAGAGTAGACTGGTATGTATCCACTTAGAATTTCACCAACATCTAATACCACTATTTATATCCTAAATGAATTTGGCAAGGCAGCTCATGTGTACTCTGTGTAATATACTAAAACTACATTGTATCAAGCACATAAAGCACACTTGCTTTCTTAATATATCTCTGTACTGTGCTCTTTATCTTCCAGACACTGCATACTTTTACCTAATCATTTGTATTTTCAGGGAAGCACTAGCTAAAATTGTAAACTTCCTTTATCTAAGTTCTTTAGTAAGGCAGAAAAAGACTTTTAGCCAGTATGTGAATATTTAAGTCACTACTTTAGATGTAGTTGGTTTTTGTTTATGAAATGCCATTGATCTATATTTAATCAATAATTTTTAAACCTCCTTCAGGATCTGCTCAGCAGCCACATCTAATCCAGCACATGAAGAAGAAAACTGGAGTCAACCATATTTTTCATCCATTTTCAATATCATTCAGCTGTCTGGATGCACTCTGTTAGGCTTGAATTTTTCTTCAAAAACTGTAGCAATATGCTGTCTTACATAGCTTCACAGTAAAAAAATATTTAAATGAAAAAATATGTTGACAGGTCTATTAGATTCTGAATATAGTAAGACAGAAAAGAATCTCTCCTCTCTTCTAAGGGAGAAAAGCAATAGATCCTTAAGCCCCCTAAGGAAGCAGCTTCATATCCAAGTAGGAAATAACACTAAAAGAAGTACACAAATGCTGACATAATCTCTGAGCAAAAAAACCCCGAAGTCTCTATAGTTTCCTGAATTGAAGCAAAGTTGCAGTAATACTCTGTCTGTCTTACCAAAGCCATATTTTGGTTTGTCTCCTTGCTCCTTTCTAAATGTTTTGTCCCTTGACCTGCTGCTGGGTGTGGGAAATGGGAACACAAGAAAAGGTTTGAATGAACAGGAGAAATGGGAGGAGCAAAGTTGAAAACATGTAGTAGAAAATCTGTAACTGGCTGGGCGGTAGGAGTTTCACGTGAGCAAACAAAAAGTGCAGAGATAGAAGGTGAAATAAATAGTACTGAGTGAATTGTAAGTATATTTTAAATATCATTATTTATGATCTCTAAGTATAATTTTGCCAAATGCAAGCTGAACTGGAGAAGCCAAATTCTGAGAACAATATAATTAATGTTCTGTTACATATCTTAAAACTAGTTATGCCTACAGTTCTATTTACTTAATATAAAGGCTCCTTTAAAATTCAATTTTGGCTTTGCATATTTGGAAGCCACTAAAATAATCTCTTCTGAAACTAGCTGAACAAATGTGCAAGATTTCTAAAAAAACAGAGCATACTATTAAAATTCAAAGTTAAAAAGGAGATTGCTGTGGATTTCTTTTGCCCCCTGTTTATATATGAAGGGGAGTTTCAAGTCAACTGGAGAGCTACATCAAAATATATGGGGAGCTTTTATTTCTGTGTACATATGTCCTGCTTGCTGGTTTGCTGCTGCCATGGTTAGTCTTCTTGCTGAGACCTGGAAAGAATATACGTGTGATAGTGGCTGCAGTCACACTTGAGAGTGACACAACCTGCCATTCACAAAGCGGTGAAGCTGACAGTGTAGAGTTTTGAAAGGTAAATGAAACAAATTAAATTATGGAAGTGTTGTGTGTTTTCTATTTCATCCTATTAATAGGTTTAAATATAATCCAGATACGGATTTATTTGCATGTGCCCTTTATAATTGCTGAATTTGAAAAGTACATGTATAACCACCAACAATTAGGAAAGTCCAAAAACATGTGCCTTTAAGAGTCATCAGACTCACAAACTGCATAATGCTGCTGAGGAAAATAATTACCAACGTGTGTATGGATGTCATGGTTTAACCCCAAGCAACCAGCAACCAAGTCCCACATAGCCACTAACACTCCCTCACAGTGGAATGGGAAAGAGAATGGGAAGAGCAGAAGTGAGAAAACTCATGGGTTCAGATAAAGACAGTTTACTAGGTAAAGCAAAAGCCGCACATACAAGCAAAGAAAACCAAGGAATCCATTCACCACTTCCCATGGGCAGGCAGGTGTTCAGCCATACCCAGGAAAGCAAGGCTCCATCATGTGTAGTTGGGAAGTACAAATGTCATCACTCAAAAGGCGACACCCCCCCCATTCTTTCCCCAGCTTTAAATACTGAGGATGACACTATATGGTCTGGAATATCCCTTTGGTCAGTTGGGTTCAGCTGTTCCAGCTGTGACCCTTCCCAACTCCCTGTGCACCCCCAGCCTCCTCGTAGAAAATGCCTTGACTGCGTAAGCACTGCTAAGCAGTAACAAAAACATCTCAGTTATATTATCAACCCTGTTTTCAGCACAAATCCAAAACACAGCCCCATACCAGCCACAGTAAAGAAAATTAACTCTACCACTCACAAATTCAGCACAATGGATGAGGGGAAAATTGGCAGTTTGTTCTGATGAGCATGTAACATTTTCCTTTTCTACTCTTCAGTACTGTGTAGTGTATCTACTGGGGTTTTTTGTACATAGAAAACAGGCAAGTTCATAATAAAAACTCATATAAAGTCCTTAAGTTTTGAGGTACATGTTTTTGTCTCCTAACCATCACCACTGCACAAAAGAAGAAATACTGACTTAGAAATTGAAGAACTACATGGAAAATATGAACTACTCCCATTTCCACGTTCTTTTAAGTTAGTGTGTTCTTTCTTCCAGGTTTTGGGGAATGTAATCAGAGGAAAAACAGTTGAAAGGCTTCAGTGTTTGATCATCTACTTGCACAAAGCTTAAACAAGTGTTCATGCTGGTTGTATCAACTGTTCTGGTTTGGGGGGTGGCTGGTTTGTTTGTTTGGGTTTTTAATAAGTTGTCTATTACAGATGGGCCCAGATCCAAATGACACCACCTCTGCTCCATCCTGAATTGTGTTTATCTGGTTGCAGATACCAATCTGAATGTCATGAGCTAGAGCAGGGTGGAGTATAACTTGTCTTAAGATACAATTCCCTCGTTCTTTGAACTTGGAATTGTCATGAATTTGACAGGTCCAAGCTAACTAATTTTTGTCTAGTCCTCAAATAAATTGAAAACCGTAGACTTTCCTGTTACAAGGAGTGACTGTCCTTTAATGTCTGTGAAACTGTAAGGTGGTTCTTTGCTGCCTGTGGCTTTCTAAATTTGAGTTTCCTTTGTTATTCACTGGGAAGGAATGTGGCCCCATTTCCAGTGAGAGGGGGTATGAAATGTTAAAAAATAGAAGTGATAGGTGGCTTTTAAAGGGACAAAAAAAACCCCAAAGAGGTCAGAATTTACAGAAATCAAAAGAAGGCCTTGTTCCCCATTCAGCAACAACCAAATAGCTATGGAGTTCATTTCCTAACTAAATAATTAGAATCTATCATGTGACAGTTACCAAGAAGCACATACTAAACAAAGGATTTTCTTTTAAAAAAGTAGTCTATAAAGCTGTTTTTAAATGCACATCTCTCACTCCCTGCTCCCTTCCCCCATCCTCTTGGCTTCTTGTTTCAGCATAAGACATCCAGCATACAAGTTATTCAAGTTCAGAAACAAGTTACTGAAATCTAATTAATAAATGAGTGCTAGTGGGTTTAGACCATAACAAGTTTTCTAATTTATTTTTACAAACGGAGTCATTCGCAGATGTTTGTTACAGATGTCAAGCACAAGGATTGCTGTAACTAGCACCTTTTGTGTAACAAATGGTGAGTGAGGAAAACTGACACTAAGCAGAATACCTGCAAGATATTTATATATTGTAGAATTTTGAAGCCATTGAGTTGTGGTATCAGAAAATTTTGTAAAATATTCATGTCTGGATAGGATCTGTACTTGATAATAAGATCTCTATGAAGCTATTTTGGGAAAGGAATAAAATAGATTTTTATACTGTTTTAATAATTGAAGGTCAGTCACTGTGAGGTAAACAGGTTCGTAAATCACTTATGATTGGCAAGCAATTAACTTCTGGTAAATGAATTGTACAGGCAATGAAGTACAGTCCATCTTGACAGGTAAAAGCATTTGTTCATTCAAGTAGCATTAATAGATGATTGAAACTTGCCTAAAATTCAGGCTTGTACTTAACATTAGATCTTAGAAATTCCATTCTGCAACAAGGTCCAATATTTTAACATTTAAAATTTCTGAATCAGAGCAAATAATAGACATCTCAAAATTTCCAGTAGAATGAAAGTACGGGTTTTTATTTAGAATCACTAAAAAGTTGTAATGATTTTTTCCCAGTATTGTAGTGAGGTGAAATGGACTGCTAACCCTTATTATCACAAAACCCATAAAATATGAAAATACATAAGCTAAATTTAACTTAAAGTATTGCATAGTCAAAAGAAAATAATAACTGATTGCTTTTTTTTCTTTTCTTTCAAATTGACTTTTAAAATTATTTGTTTCCAAGTGTTTATTTCTGCATTTCAGTATTATTTTGTCACAATAAGTAAACTTGGGAATTAATATATTTGAGGAAATTAATTTATTTTGCCCTAAGGAAAACACTTAGTTTAGGACATATAGAGTACCTTAATGTGACAAAATCCTAATATGAGCAAGGTTTGTAGTTATTACGTGCTATCTTGATGAAGGTAGGAGCATAAGATTATTTTAACCATCTAATATATATAATGTGCCATTGTTCTAACTCAAAGAAACAAACTTCTTTTCCATTTAGCCTCTGCCCTACTTTTCCCTTACTGAAGAAGTCGAACATAGAATGGTTTGGATTCAGTAGCTATCACTTATGCTAGGGATTTGACTCTCAGGAAGATATCCCAGGAGCAGCTCAGCTGCTCAAGAAAGTAAAATGCTGAAATGTCACTGCAAATTCTTGAATTATGTTAGTTCTGTCTTAACCTAGAAAATTTTAGCACAGTTCAATATCAGTGACATTTCTTCTACAACTGTGCCTGTCCTCTTAACAACTGCCTGAAGGCAGATACCGTGCAGATTAGAAAAAACGAGATTTTCTGTCCTGCGGCAGATTTTTGTTCTTACAACTCTGGTTTTACCAATGAATGGAGGCCATTAATGATACTGTTCCTTAGAAATGTCCTCTATCTTAATCAGCATACAATAGTTGTTTTGTAAAAAATAGTAAGTAAACTTTCACGTCTTGGTCACGTTCCAGTTCAGATAACAGCACCGTGCTTACAGAGTTCCTACAACTTCATATGGATAGTAACTGCCTATTAACCTACTCTGTGGTATTGCATGGTGTAGTTAAACAGCTGTTGCGTTTTGTTTGCTGTAGATGCATAAAGTGAATACCTCATGTTTTTGTTGTTTTGTTGTTAAAAAAAAAACATGTTGGGGACGGTAGAAGTTACAGAAGTGTCAACCATTACTAATTTTTTTTCCTGTTAAGTCCAATTACCGCAGTGACATACATGAGATCTGTTTTTTTTTAAAATAATACAGAGATGCAGTTTTACTGCTAGCCTTGTTCTTAGGCCATGTCTTAAATACACTGATCTCTAAGATATCTGATATTAAATTTACCATAGGGTAGTATCAATGCAGTTTTAAAAAATAAAGACAGAGATATTCAACAGATAAAAACATGACAGTTACAATGAAAGTCGGCTTTTATCATATGCCAAGGTGGCATATTAAGCATTGTTTGTTCTTCATTTCTGCAGTTTAAACAGATTAGGATGGATTTTTGATACCTATTGAATTTGACATACCAGATTGATAAAAACAGCAGAGCAGAGAACATCCAATACAGGAATCAGATTCACCACTAATCAAATTGGAAGTGTGAGCTTATTCCAAATTCAGAAGGTCCTTGTAGCAGTGAGGATTCTGTCAGCTATATAAGCATGACCTCATTCTATGCCTGCAGAGAAGATACAATTAAGTATAATTCTTCAGTTCTTGGATTATAGTATTTATTGTCATTATCTCTCTGCACCTCCTTTCCAAAAACCCAAGCATCTTTATAGTTTATATATTCTGGAGATGTTTAGCATAGCAGGTATAATGAGCAAATTTTATTTCTGTTCTGCAGTATATCTGGAGTATCTCATTAACATATAGGTATTTTAAATGAGGACTAGTAATATGCTGCTTTAGAATGCCTTTAAACAAGAATTTGAGAAGTGTACAACTATTAACCTTCAGTGGTAACATTATAAACTCCTTTAATAGTTTACTGGTGGATAGGTGAACCAAAGTACTGATTTGTTAAGTAACTTTAGTATTCATTAGTGGTAATGCTGGAATTAGTGTGACCTGTTCACCTAAAAATGTGATCCTATTGATATCAGCAGAATTTTTGCTATTGTCTTCAGTGGGGAAAAAATTGCATCATTATCTAGATTTCTGCTGCTTCTAAATACTTTTTCTTCCCTGTTTAAAATAATGCTGAAATAGAACCCTGTATAAAGGGAATTAATGCACTGCATTATTTTAATATAGATATAATAAATCTGTACTATTTGGAATAAAAAAATAAATGTGTGAAATAACTAACATTACTGCAGTAATACCAACCTGTTTCTTCAGTTAACTATGGAATTGATAGCTATATGGAACAGAAGTTAATATCCTGCAAGTATAGAAGCCAGATATGGAATTTCTTAATAAAACACCAACATTCACTATGCATTTGAGTTAAATCTAGAGATGGGTGGAGGAGAAAAGACAGGTATGTGAGTTACTCTGCAAACATTTATTTTTATAAAACTTCTGTTCTCCCGTCCTCTTTTTTTTTTCTACTAAGAAATTAAATTTCTACTTCGGAAGTCTCATTCTGGCAGTGGGGAGAGTTCTCTTTTGTAGGAACACAAACTCTAAGATCAGGGACAAAGTAATATTAACAGGAGACAAAGACATTCCAAGAAGCCAAGTTAAACATCTTAAATCAGCATTAAGGTAAATCGATTAAAAAAAAATAAGGGGAGAAAGCTAACACTCTTTATTTTCTGCAATGCTAAATGAAACGTAAAACTGGCAATGGAATGTGGAAGGCTCCTTAGGAAGAGGCTTGCAGCATGGAGGGACTGGATCAACTTTTATGAAAATGGTTTTTGCAGGAACTAGATGAGGGCTCTTTTCATCTCTCCTGTCTGAAGGAAAGAAAAACCTATGATAGTTTAGGGCTTTGATTGTGTGTATTAATGGTCCACTAATTATAGTGGAATAATGATAAAAACTATACCTTAAGCTCCTGGAAAGATAACTTATTTCAGATTTACTGCAGGCAGGCATTAATTTTTAATGCACACTAATTTCTCAGGCCTTTTCCTGCAGTATTTTTTATTTTATTTATTTATTACTGTAAGTAAAAACAAGTCTTTAAAACTGGCAAAGTTTAACATGTCTTTTCTGCCGCACCAGAATGCTCTTCAAGCCAAAAATTTTGCTGCAAATTGTTCTTGCAAATCAGAATCTACTTTTTTTTTTAAACTATAAGGACATCTTGAACATAGAAGAAAGGAAATCACAATTTGCTGAGTAGACATAAGCTGTGTATATCAGAAACATTGTAATGGACTGACATTTCCTTGTTTTATGGCTCAACTCAGGTAATATTACTATTTTAATGTGATTTATAACAAAAGCAAGAACATAGTAAAGTATTTTTACTTCAAGAAGGCAACATTAAGGAAACTAAAATGGAAAATCTGTGGTTAAAGTATTCAGTGAAGACCAGATTAAACGCTTTAGCCAAACAGCACAGATTACATGCTGTATGTTCAAGCCACTCCAAGTAAAAACAAGCCAAGTGTAGACATAAGGAGAGGCAAAGGAATGAAAAAAAATCAACCCAAACCAACAGCATATATAATATAATATATTATGGTGTTGTTTGAAAAAGTTGTGTGAAAATTCAAAAAAAGGACACAAATACTTGAAAGAGCCCCTATTGCAGTGATTATCATTTTCTAGATACCCAAATCCCTCCTATTTAAAGTGTTAACTCTGGTAGTGAGAAATCTGCCAGTGCCCAAATTAGTCTGGTATTTTCATGGTGTTAAATACTGTAATATGTACAACTGGCAAAGAACAACATAGTTTCATGTATCAAGTGCCAGCAGCAACAGCCCTCTAGCAGTGCAGTTTAATGGAGAGTATCAGACTAGAGCATACTGAAAACCTCTCTCTTCCTCTTTTTTTGGCAACCTTAAAAATATAAAGACACAGTCATTACATTGGAATTTACATGACCTATTTTTCCAAACCTATGATTAACACATTACCAACATCACACCCTTAAAGAAAAATAATTTTCTTTCTGATACTTATCCAGACACTGAACACACGAAGTAAGGAAACAGTTCCTGGTATATGCATGAAACTGTCACTTGACACCACACGTACACACAAATTCTGAACAAGGCAAAATTTTCCTCCAGATTTTTTGACATGTACAATAGCAGTGCATTGAATAATTATTTTCCTTTTGTGAGTCATGGCAAGAGACAGCTTTTTTGAGGCTTATGAATACATCCTGTGGATGAGTATGTATAGGCTTTATGTATTGTATTAGAAATGCAAATGTTTGTCCTTGTTTATTTAAATATTGCATACTATATAGCTACAAGATAAGTACTGAAATGGCAAAGTGACAGGCAAACTAGCAATGCCTAAATCAATTTATTTCCTAAAACATTAAATGTTTTTAATACAAATTTCAAATTTTCTTATGTTTCTTTTATTGAGAAATGTATACATTGATAAATCCTACATAAAAAACCTAATTTGCCTTTCTGCTGCTGTGCTACCAAATAGCCAACACTTTGTGACTGTGATCCCTACAGGCTCTAGACAAATTACTCTTGAGCAGCCTTCTGCAGTTTCCACAAGACAACTATGGTGAGCTACTCATGCATACTTAGTTCACTCTAAAACTAGCTATTATTTTTGCACCTGCTTATTTACTGTTGGCATTAAAACTAAAGTTACATCTCTAATGCAAACAGTTGGGTCCCGGTGACAGAAGGAGGCTCTCCAGGCCCTTAAGGAACCAGAAGTGGGAGTGCCAGTGACTGAGACACAAAGCTGGCTGTGACTTCTTGGTCTGTCTTGTGAAGCATCTAAGATAAAGTGCTAATAAGCAGTGCTTTAGTAGTCTGCTGAAGGCCATGTCTTCCACACTTTCCTCTTTGAAGGAAAATGAAGGACAAATGAGGCTCAGGGATGTCACCTCTTTTGAATGTGGTGAATCATGACATGAGAGACCAGTGGGTTGGAAGACAACCTTATGCCCTTGTGGAGGACCAGGCATAAGCACATAAGCATTTTTTGTCTCAAAAATTATGACTATTGTGACAGGAAAGTTGTGACTGTAAAAGAGGGTCCTACAGAGGTGGCGAAGAGCTGTGCTGAGCCAACTTCCTTTTCTGCCTTGAAACTCATGCTCAGTGCGCCTGCATCAAGAGACAGGTCGATTCCCTCACTACAGGTCACCTCACTCCAAGGCGCTTAAGGATCACCACGGACCTCATTTCCTGGAGGGCTCTAAAGGGCTGACTATTGCATGTGAAAAATGGTGCGAACATCTGTTTTACGTAAGAGATGTGCACCAGGTAAACTATAAAAGGAAGTGGATTGGTCTCTATCTCCCCTCTCTATTCCCCACCCCCCCCCCCACCCCCTCGATCCAGACCACTAGGGAACCTGAAATTTGTTGTCAGGATTGGGAGCATATTGAAGTGTGAGCTTGTTAGCCAACACTTTCGAGACCTGAAGTTTGTTGTAAAAGTTAAGGGCTAATTAGCCAACACTTTTGAGACTAAGTAGTAGGCTATTTGTTGGAGTTAAGATGATTATATGATAAAACATAAGAGGAGTGCCCTGACACATGGATTGGTGTATTTGCTCAGTGTGATGAGAAGTTATAAAAAACACTGTGCACCCTACCGAGTGGGTCGTGACACCCTCGAGGAAAAATGCTTCTCCCCTTTCACAGGAGTGTCCTCTTTCTGTTCCCTAGAAGGATCACAATGGGACACCTCCAGCCGGTGTCCTCCTGCGGCATTGTGCCCTGCTGGGAGGCGGCGGCATACATATAGCAGGGAGATATCTCAAGACAATAGGGTATAGGAATCCATCTCTTTCTGAGAATCAGATGTACAAATATGAGGTAGTGGAGACCCTGCCTACTATCTTGCTGGGATAGGCAAGGAGACAGAGCTGGCAAGGATGCATATGGCAATGTAATGAAGTCCTATTCTTAGAAATCAGTAGTGGGAAAACTGCATATGTAATTTTCCAACTATATTTTAAAGCCTGTTTGGTGACCATGAAATTTCTCAAACCAACGGACAGAAAAGTTCTCCCAGTAGAACATCCTAAGCGTTGTTCGGGTTTTTTATTGGTTTTTAAAAATAATTTTATTTTAGGAGCTCTGCCACTAAAACCCTTTTTCACCTTGTGTATCAACACAAGAAATATGTCAATAAATTCAAAACTCTTGTGCAGATGCTAAGTCCCTTTCATGGACTTCATAGCAGTTCCAATTTATGAGCTGCTTATCATCATCTTAGTCCATCAAGAGCACATCTCTTTCCTTCCACCTTTCCATAATATTCCATTGTCCATCTCCATTAAGTGTCCACTGCTTCACCTCCTAATCAGCTGCTCCTCTATCCTGTTGCAGTTCATACCTTCCAGCGCAATCACTGATGCCAGATCCCACGAGACACCCCTCAGCTTCCTTAAAAACTCTCAATGTCGTCTGCCGCTTACATGCCACTTCCCCTTCAGCATCAGCCTGCATCTTTCCAGACTGCGGGACCTTTCTCTCCTCGACGTTAGAAATTGCTTAGTAGAATAGGGCAGCAAAATCAAAAACTAAACACTCATGCTTTTTGTTACAACTGTGAAACCTGTCACTACAGGGCTGAGAGACGTCACCGTGTTCGCCCTTGGGGATTCCCCTCTGTTCCTGACCTCACCCGCGTACCGCACCCAGCAGCCGTGCTCCCAGAACCCAGCTCTGCCCTCCCTCCCATGCTGGATTCCCACTCGCCTTCCGGGGCGGAGCGCTGCCCTCAGCCCCCAGCCGGCCGGGGCGGGACCGCAGGCCCCGGGCAAGGGGCGGCGGCGGCGCGGAGCCTCCTCCCGAGCTGCTCTTCCCCAAGCGGCCGGGGAGCGGCGCTGTCTCCCCGCGGCGCACGCCCCGCCCGAGCTTCCCCTTCCCGCGGCCGCAGCCCCGCGTCCGCTGCCGGCGGCAGCGAGCGAGCCGAGCCGAGCCGAGTCGAGCCGAGCGAGGTAACGGCCGGCGGGGTCTGGCGGCGGGGCCGGGGAGGAGCTTCGCCCTCCCCCGTTCCCGATAGGGCGCGGAGCTGTTCGCCGCGGTCTCCCGGGGGCGGGAAGCAGGCGGCCCCGGTGGCGCGTCCCGTATGGTGGCGGGCCAGGGGGCCCGTCCCCGGCGTCACTGCAGAGGAGTTGCCTCCGGGTGGGAGGGGAGGTGGCGGGGCGGGGGCTGCGCGGCGGGACCGCCCGCCCGTGGCTGAGCCGTGGGTGCGGGTCGTCGCTCGCGAGAAGTGGCTGGGGCAGCGTGGTCGCGGGTGCACCCCTCCGCCGCCGGGCTGGGGCCGCCCCTCGGGCCTGCCCTCCCCGGGGCCTTCCAGTGGCCTCGGCGCTCTCCGCCGCTGTGGTGAGCGCCGCGGTGCCGGCCGCCGGCCCCCTCTGCCCGCGGCTCCTCCTCTCTCGTCACCCAGGTGCCCGGCCTTCCGGGGAAATGCCTACTTCTGCCCTGCCGGCAGCTGTGGCTGCTGGAGGGTCAAGGCTAGTGAGTCGGTGGAAAGGCTTCGGCTGCTTGCCCCGCAGCGTACAGTGCGGAGCGCTCGTGAACTTCATCTCGCGAAGAATAGAGCCCCGCGTCATAAATTCACCCCGTTCAAAATGAAATCAGAAGATTCTAAACACTCTATAGGCTTGTTCGTCCTGAATAGTCGAGAACCGCTGAAACGTGTTTGTGGTGAAGTTCTTTGTGTCCTCCGTAGCGTAGTATCCCTTGCGTCCTTTGGACACGGTCTGCATTTTTGCTGATTAAGTGCCATAAGGTCACTGGAAGAGCCTGACTTCAAAAGCGAGGAAAGAAAATACATATTTCCTAGTACTTTCCTAAACTCTTGTACTAAAAGACTAAGGACAGTTTGATTGTAAAGAGACACTTAAATGCTTTTGTGCAGTGACTTACAGTTATCTGCGTCTCAGTCTTGCAGTAGGACGTTGCAGTGAGAAGTTGAGAATAATTCATACAGAACTTAAGCAAAAGACTTGCAAAAGGAGTAAAAGTTTTAGATAACATGTCTTCAGATGTGATTTGAGAGCCAAAGGTTGAAATCTAAACGAAAAAAATTACAGAAGGTCAGAAAAAGTTAAGTATGGTTTGTAAGCTTGAGAGCTTTAGCCATTATTCTTCGCGGTACAGTCACCATGTCTAGGACAGGTTTTGCTTGTGTCATGTGATTGCAACACGTGTTCACAGTTTCTGTTCCTGTGTATGTGAAGAACTGGTGAAGGCAATTTAACAGCATTAAAGCACATCTTAAAATCCTGTATTTTATTTTTTAAATAGGCTTTTTCTTACTGTCTTTTGGTTTTTGCTTGGTTTTAGCTGTGCAGTTGACTTCTATTTTTTGGTGCCTTCTTTACACTTTTTCATTTAAAAACTCTCCCTCTTGCATTAACATTAATGCGTTTCAGCTGGGGAAGCCACTGATGTAGAGAGAATATAAAAATACTGTGCTAGGGACTTGGGGGGTTGTAGGCCTGAGGTGTTGCACAGTCTTGTCTTTTACTCCTACCTATGTACTGATCTGTAGTCTGTGCTAAGTGGCTGACGTAGTCTTATTATTATTTCAGGAACTTTTGCAGAGCTAAATTCACATGTAGAAGAACTCTATTAAAAATAATAATCCTTGAATTTTAAGAAATTGCTGCCTTTGTTTTTCTCACCGAGGCTCTGCTACTATAAAAATGCCAGTAGGGCATTAATTAGCTGTCAATTATACTGTCTCTCAGACTTGAGTAAGGCTGCACATTTTCATCTGAATCTGGCTGTGGTTATGGAAGAGGTTAAGTCTTACAGTTGCTTCTTATGACTCTGCTGGGGATTTTTTTATCTACTGTGGGTTGGTTTATGTAATTGATCTCTGTTCCATCTCAAAATTTGCCTGTGTTAACTCAATGCACCATTTAAAACTGTCTTAAGTGAACCTGGCTGACTTTTTTTTTAGTTGTATCAGGTGAACTCAGGTGAACTGCTTTCTGAAAGTAAATGACAGGTTTAAGTTTCTATCAAGTAAGTAATGACAGTCATTTGAAGGCTGCAAGCTTTTTGTTGATGTACCTAGATCAGGATAAGGTCATTCATCTGTGGGTTATGTTAAGTGCAAAACAGTGTTTTAATAGCTTTGTAATGGGTCTGTGTGTGCCACATTCAGCTGGCCTGGTGGAATTCAGCAGTGGACGTGCATTTGAACCTGTGAAGTTGATATAATTGCCCCCATAACTCTGTGTAATGTAGTTTCCAGTGTAGGACCTGATATGCAATTTAATTTATTTTTTCCCCTAGAAAATATATGTCTCCATGAATAAGCTGTTCTTACTGCTGTCATGCTTTCTTCATGTGATTTGGTTTATTGCTTTCCTTTTTAAGTTGTAATTGTATTATGCAACTTGAAATGGTGTGAGCTGGCTAAGTGTCACTATGGAATGTTCCTGTTTGGGAAATTCTGGAATGGTTCTCATGCTGTTGTATGTGGACAACCAGCAAAGGTCACAGACTACTCTCCCTTTCCAACCTGGTTCCTTAGCTCCCCATGGCTGCTACTGTTCTGAGGTCACTGATTAATAGATAACACCTTGGTGAAAAATCTTATGTTCCAGTGCACCTTGTGCTTTGATGTTCCAGCAGTCATGATCTTCTTATCAGTCTCCTGTTCTTGCAAGTGCTTTTTGCAAACCTGAACACATCTTCATTTTCTTTCTGTATTTGAGCCCATGCTGAAGTTCAAAAATTTGTTGTGCTTCATCTTTGTCCCAAAGCTCATTCTGAGTCACAGGACTGAAAACTATGCAGCTCTTAGGAGGAAAGTGACAGCAGGGGATTACCAGAGTGCAGCACTGTATGAATCACAGACTTGCATGTCTTAAGCAGACCTTCAGGTAGGAAGAGATTTCATTGGAGAAAGTTGGCCAGACATAGCTGTCTTGAGTGTTTCTCTGCGACACGCACAAGAGAAAGCTTTCTCGGCTCCACACCTATGTGGAGGCACCAGAGCCAAGACCTGGGGACATTGCAGAAGCCCTGTTAGATGTCTACAGAGGGCTGAAGATTAATGTTCTGGAGCCCAAGTCTTTGACAGCCACTTGTCTTTGTTCCCTGGTGTGTTAGAGTTGCAGCATCATCTGTAAGAAGAAAGTAAAACTTGTCTTCCTTTTAATCAACAGCTAAAGCAAGCCAAGATTTTGGGAAGTAGCATTTGTATTTATTGCCAGCCGTAACTGCTGCCAGAGCAGAAAATTCTAAATAAGTATTCCTTTAATGTTCTGCTTTCCTTTCCTCCATAATGTCACCTGCATGTGTGTGCCTATAATAATAATAATCTGTGATCATCAGTGATACTCCTCTTTTACAGTATCTTCTAATTTTGATGGAACCATTCCTCACCCTTGCTGCCACCCTTTTGCTGGCTTTCCAAGCACTAAAATAGATGCTTATTCTTTGGCCAGGTCTTAGTCACAGGAAAAAAAAAATCCTTAAGAAACAGGAAACGTAATATATTAGAATACAGCAGTATTAAAATTAATTTCATTAGGAGAGTCCTGCTCAGCTTTATAATACTGTATTTTCTTTTTATTTTTTTAAATCAGCCTCAAATATGCTATGTCATAGCTTCTTAGCTAGATATTACTAGAGTTGCAATTATAAAACATGACAAGCTATTTCCAGCAGCTCAGAGGAGCACCAAGTCTTGAATTACGCGATCCAGGCACTGCTGTCTGTATAAAGGCTTTCCAGAGACAGCTATGAAAGGTCAACTGGAGAGGACATGAAAGGAAATTCTGTTGTGCTGAGGAAAAAACGAAATCTTCAGAGATGTGTTGCTTTCGTTCACTTCCCTTCAGCCTGAGTTTTGAACAGTCAGTGGAAGCGCGGTGTGGGCAAGTTGCAGCTCCAGGACAGCTGAGTTCTCCTTCCTCTTTCCAAATACCAATCTGTGATTTATAATGTCGAGTAGGAATAAAATCTTCAGCAGTAGTACTGATATCAGGTGTGGAATTGCAGAAGCACCAGCATTACCACAAGTTTCGTCTTTGTTGCAGTTTGTGGCCTTGCTCTGGGGCTGGGCATAGATCACAGCAGCACAGCTGAGCTCTCTGGAGTCTGCACTGGGGACAGCCCGTGTAGCCTGAGAGCCCTGCATCCTACAAGGACTCCCCTCAAAGCGGAATTCACCGTGGGCAACCCTTACTTCAGCGTGCTTGAGGGGGCTGTGAGCTGTACTGGAGATGCATGTAGGAGGGAAGCTTATAAAAGGATCAAATATCTCTAAACTCCCCTAGGGCTGGAAAGACATTTTGCACATACTCTTAGTATTTTCTGAAAAAACCTATGAACTCAAAACAAAAAAAAAGCCCAAGCAACACCTAAACAAGGAAAACAAGTGTCTGTTGATTTTTTTCTAGTTTGTCATGATGCATATCTGCACTCCATAATACTAAGGCCGCTTGTTTTTTTTTCTCAGAACCTAAGCTTTGACCTTCAGCACACAGCAAAAGGAATGTGACTACAAAAGTGGTTCCTTTCAAGCAGATTTGGTGCTGGAGAATGCATTCACTGGTGGCTCTCCTCCTCCCTCCCACCTTACTGCTTTAATCATGTGCACCCAGCAGATCTGCGTGTCCGTTTCTGGGAGCTTGTGCTCACCCGTATGGAGGGCCTCTAGCAAGAGCAGCTTTGTGGCTTGAAAGGAAACTGCATGATGTGGAGTTTGACAGCTTCTGTCATCTGTCAAACACTAGCTGACTGCCACTGCAGGTTGATTTCTTCTCATGATATGGCATGTGGAGAAAAGCTTTGAGTCCTTCCTAGCAAACAGGGCTCTGTTCTTCCTGCAAATTGTGTTTGCTTCCTAAACATCTATTTCAGATCAGTTTGTGCTGGTTCTGTACTCTTGAACTGTGTGTGTAGTTGGATGAAGTTTTTGTTTCGTACTCAAGGGAATACTTATTTTTTGCAAGAGCTTCAAAAGAATCTGTATGGCCTGGCCCAGACTTAAAAATCACAAAAGTGGGAAAAAAGTCCTAGCAGAACAGATTGCATAAAGCAAGTGTATGGAAGTTAGTTAGGAATGAGACCTATTTGTCAATACCTTGCACTTTGTCAGAATTTGATATGAAAAAAGAGGTCCTTTGTTAAAACAGTTAAACTAACTCAGGACCTAGGAACAACCAGTGGGAATAACACTGAGTGGAAGAAGGGAAGAGCAGAAAAGATCCTTGAAGTGTTTCCAGAAGCACTTTGTCTTTAGCTGGGTATAGATTTTCACGTTCAATAATAAAGTGTTTAGGTGTCTGTTCTGTTGCTGACTGCTGGCAGAAATGGAAGAATGCAAAAGGCTCCCCAACCATCTCCTTTGCTACTCTTAGGCTCATTGGCTATTGTCCAAAAAGAAAAGCTTATTGTTTTAAAAAATACAGCTAGAAAGTAAAATGAATTTGTCTCAGTTTGACTTCATTGGCTGCTTTTTCTCTTGTATTGAAATACTTAATTGTTTTCCTTCACTTACGGAACTTCAAAGTGCAAATGAACAAATGTGGAAATAACCTTTGTTAAAATGTTCTGTAAAATTATTGAATGGCTTTTCAGCATTTTCTGGTATGCTTTTTCTGAAGCGACATTTTTGAGTGAGGTGAATAACTTCCTGTGTCTGGAATATGTCCTTTATTTTGTAAATTTGGATTCTTATTGGCAAGTTCTTGCTTAAGTGAAGTGCTTTGTATGTTTTGATGGCAATCCTTAACGCTTTGGAGCAGTGGAATGAGGTTAGATGTAAAATGTGAGATGGTAATCTCCAATTCTTGTGAAGAGGATTTGAGCCATCAACCTGTCATATCAGGAATGTGACAGAATAGTTGTTCCAAATTCTTTACCTGGGTTAGGTTTATGCTCAGTTTGTTTTTTGTTTTGGTGGTTTTTTGTCTGTTAGGGGTTTGTTGTTGTTGTCGTTTTTTTTCTGTTTGGTAGTTTCATTGTTGTTGGCTTTTTCTTTTTAAACTTTGTTTGAAAGCACAAGATTTGTTGTGGTGAGTGAGCTCTAGGCTAATATCGATGCTGGAATTAAGTCAGACTTTGAGTAGACCTAACATCTTTGGTATGTACACAATGGATTAGGAGTTTGCAGCCACTTCAATGAACAGAAGTGCAGTTCTTTAGCAACAGTAGGGAATTACTGGTGTGATAAGTAGTGTAAGTAACATAATCTTATTTTTATGTACCAGGTTTTCTTTGTCTGATTTCCCACAAGATGGAACAAACCTGTTCTTGACCAGCATGGATATGTAGACCTTTTCAAGATGGTTAAGAACTGTGGTGAAGAACCAAGTAGAATGACAAGTGAGGAAACTTACATTTATTTCTTACTAATTCTTCTGCTATGTTATTTCTTTACCGAAGTAAGTCAACTTTTTTAGATAAGAAATCATCTAAAAGCTGAAATCAAGTAGGTACTCCTATCCGTAGGAAAACTTACAATTGAGCTCAACTTAACATATTGGGTACTTACTTAAGATGTTAGTTGTGCTTAATCTACTAAAACCAATTAAGTGTATTGCTCAGTGTTAAAATTTAGGTTAAAGTGAGCAAAATACAAATTCTAATTTGTGTTCTGATTATTCCTTTGTCAGGAGGAAGCATCCACTTCTGCTGACGTCTGATTTGTATGTTAGAAAGTATGGTTTCCTGATAGAAGAGCGCATTATCTTTTTTAGCAGCAGATACATTAAATGTGCCATCAGTGGTGGTTTTGGAAAGATGAGAAGGGACCCACTGGGGGGCAACTCAGTGAGGCTGAAAATGTAAGTTCTGTGCCATTGCTATTTTATTTGTATTACAAATAATTTTTTTTTTCAGTCCCAGCATGTAAGTATGTTTGTGCATGTGGTTTGGGTTTTTTCAGCCAGAAGATTCATGTGAACATTACATGGTAAGTATTTTATATGGTTTGAAATTAAGAAATTGTTCAAAAACCCCATAAACAAACCAAAATAAAAAGCTGTCACCACCACCAACCAACCAAAATGAAACCAACTTCTTTTATATGTATGGAGTTAACTTCTTAAATTGTTCAGACAAGTTTAAAAATACATACAAATCGGGCAACTTTGTTCATGTTGCTTGAATCTTGCATTGTGTCAAGGCTGGAAACTTCCTCTGTCCTTAAGAAATGAAGAGAAGTAATATTGATAACTTACTTGCCATTTGCACTTGATCACAGTTAAACCAGAAGTGTCTTGTGCTGCTTAATGCTTTAGTAAACCTTCAGTAGTGGTTAGAATACTTGTCTGGTCTATTAGCTTAAAAAAGAAGTTATTATAATGACTTCGAAAAATTACGTTTACTGCTGATTGTTTCCTAATGCAATATCTTTGATTTAAAGAGTTTTGTGAATACTTTTGGTATCAACTATACCTCAATTAGAAAGTAGCATTTTTCTTCCTCTGTTCTGTGTGTTCTGTCTCCTCTTGAGTCCTACCTGTGTGCTTTTCTTTCCATACTTGAGATTTTACGTGTAATAGGAGTTGCAGTCAGTCCACTCCACCTGAGAATTTTGAAACATCTTGAAAAGGCAAGCTACCATGCATGGTGTCTAAGAAGATATCCCAGTGTAAAAGATGTATGAGGTGTGTCGGACCTTCATCAGATGTTTGTTCAGCAGCTACATATACACGTTCATATTACACTGAGAATGAGACTATAATCCACATCTCAAAGATGAGACTTATATAGTTTTTGCAGACTTTTTAGAACAGTCAGATGGTGCCTAATATTGTTTTACAGTAGCTTTATCCTGATTTTGTAAAAATGTCTCTTCAACAATATATAGCAATACTTAGAAAGTCAGGGAGAATTTTTAGCTTTTGCTACAGAAAACAAGGGGTTTTTAGCCTGACCAATTTAATGTAGCCTCTGTGTAAACGTGACTCATTCCTCTTAGTTTAATTTTAGAAAATGCATTTGTAGCCTTATTTTTTTCTTAATTTCTTCAAAGTTCTAGATGAATTCTTTGCAGAAAGTTTGCTGACGTTAACTGTACAAGTTGGCAATCTGGTGGCTTGTGTGTGACAAGTCTGTGTTAACTGTTACTTCATAACATAAATGAAACTTAGATATTTTTAAAATAATCGATTTTTTTGGAGGTTCTTTGGGATTGTTTTTTCCCGTTTAGATTTTTGTTTTGCTGGTTTAAATGTCTTGCATTCTTTAGATTGTATGTCATAAGAAAGTGTACACTTTGGATTTTTCTAAGGACACCTTAAAATTAAGTTCCCCATGAGAATTATAAATACATTCTTAGTACTAGTTTAATAAATGATTGGTTTTCTTTTCACTGAAAAGGAAAGTTGAATGTTGTTAGTAAGATGCTGGAATTGAGACTTGAGATCTTGGTCCATCATCTTGTTGTGCCAGATTGGCCACTTCTCAACACTTTATTGTTCTATCTGCCAAACAGAAAAATGTGTTGTGTTAGGTTGATTATTTTGGTGCCTGCCTGTTTCTGTAGTGACTGGATTTGCCTGTGATGGTATCTGGTCTGTGTCTGCAGAATATCTGTGATGCATCTGTCCAGCTCCTTAGGGGGGATAGCAGTACTGGAACGAGCAGCACCGAGGCTTATAACCTACCATCATAAATAAACTCTAGCCCACTACAAAGATAATGTTAAAGCACCCTGACCTGACAAGTTTGCTTTTTCTCTCCTGGGTTAGTAGAATTTGAAAATTACCTTACTTTGTAGAGAATGCAGGTATCTTAAGATCTGTTTTATTTGGAATGTAATTTTCATACAGGCAGATTTTTGTACATATGCTTGTTTATTGCATCAGGACAGGATCCTTAATGTCAGGAGATGTGTATTTCTGAAGGACTATGAGTAAGGAAGTGCTTGTGGATTTTGCTTTGTTTTGTTTTTAAAGGTGAAGTTGAGATTGTCGCTTGTTTTTCATCCATGCCAAAATGAAACAGCTGCTTCCTCTAATTGGATGTATGTCAAATGGTGATACCAGAACTGACTAGTGAACCTCTGAATATATTGCAGCCTCTGGCTCATTGTCTAGAATTCCCTTTCAGTATGTGAAGCATAGCCCTGTTCTTCTAAATCATTGTTATTACGCTCCATTTTCATCTTGAGGGGAAAAAGACCCAAAACCTTAATCCACAGCAAACTTCAGACTGATTCATACTATGTTATACAGAAACAATGAATTTAGCTAACCTGAAAGTCGGGCTGTTCGGTTATTAAAATTTTCTTCCTCTCTTTTGGTAAAGATAATTGTCAGAAAGAAATGTGAATATTTGAAAAGGTGATCTCCTAGATAAAGTCTGTTTGTAAAGCTCAGGGCACACTCTTAAAAGCAAGTGAAAATTACTCCTTTCAGTTGAGTGTATTAATGTTATCTCTTATGTAATAGGATGTGCTTTCTAGGTGTGGAGGCATCTATGGTTAAGAAACTTCCCAGTCTGATTATTCACCAGACTCTCTGGCAGTTACACTCCCACAGCCAGAGACTTTTCTGCTGGCACCAAAGACCCTTCACAGCAGGTGGTTCTAGTGACAAAATGAGTCCTCTCTTAATTCCCTGCACACCCCACTCACAGTCAGACCAGATTTCCGTACCAGTTCAACCCCAGGTTTCCCTTATCAGAGTCCAAGACATCACATTCCACAAAGCAGTTTATTTCTGGCGGAGTAATGCAGCAACAACTTGAGATGCTCCCTCTGAGCCCCAAACCCAAGACTTCCTGGACTTTTACACCCTCAGAGTGTGCCAGTCCCACTCTTCCTTCTCAGTCTTCCACTCCTGCCCCTGCTCCCCTCTCCCCTCACTGGCATCACCTGTCCTCACCTCTTTTGTTATCCTACCAGTTCCCGGCTCCTGCTCACTCAGACTGTTCACCTGGCTGACCTTCACCTGTCTTTATGGCCTCTTGTCTTGAGCTCCCACCCAGAGCCCAATCTACATTTCAGTGTGCAGCTTGCAGAGCAAGCCACCTGGATAAGAAGTATTTCTCAACATCTATTTTTATGTGTTTTGATTGTGCTTGGTAATATCAACAGAAGATACTGCCCAGGAATCTGTCCATATTGTGGTAGACAAAGGAGATTCTGTCAAAATATTTGTCTGACAGATGGCTGTGGTAAATACCCTATTTAAATGAAATCCTAGGCAGTGCTGATCTATCTTTTTGATAGGTTGAACCATTTCTACAATATTACTAAGCCTTTAGATGGAGAGATGGAACAAAATGTGGATCTACGCATTACCTTAGCACATGTAGAGGTAGTGGGAGTCACCAAGGTTTTGACCTGTAAGTTCTGAGGTGACCGATGTCTTTTTCCCTTCTGACTTCTTTTCCCTTCTGTGATTAGTTGTGATAGACAGTTTAGGCCTTAATAATCCTGAAGCAACGCACTGTAAATTTGCTGATTTATATTATGTAGATGGAAGTGTGTGGCTTTGTTAGGTTATTATGGTAGCGTATTCTAATATATAGTGGGATATACAGCCTAATGCAGGAAATACATTGGGAAGGGAATACCCTGCCGTCAATAAAGCAATTGATTATTTAAAGTCCTATCTACAAAGCATGTTTTTCAGCAGCATGTTCTTACAGGATTGATAAGAAAGCTGGATTAAAATGTTGACAACACTTGGAGCGTTCTGCTTAGTCTGTTAACTGCACAGTAATGTCAGGGTGCAGGTCTTGCAGGATTTTTCTTTGTCACTGAACCTGTTTTACTGAGGAACAGTCACATTTTTTAGCACTGACAGTGTTGTTTTTTTACTGGCTAGAGGATGAATCAATTAGATACAGAAGTCTGAAAACCAAGACTTGCTGTAACTTTAGATTGTTGAATACTTTTTCATGACAGTAAAAAATAGTGTAAGGATGGCTAATCAGAGAGGTGAACCAGAAAAAAGTATTACGAAAAAAACCAGCTGCAGTTGTCCAAGCTCAGTCTGCCTATAACTAGCATTTTCAGCAGTGGTTTCTCCTTTATTTTTGGAAGTCTCCTTCTTCCTTTTCCTGTGTATTGTTTTCCTTGTCATGCATTTCAGACTTCTTGACGTCTTTATTGTTTCAGACATCCGTTTCATTTGTCTGTCTAAAGTCCACATACATGTCATAGAAACTCCTGGGATCCTGGAGTTGTCTCTTTTGCTTTAATAAATTTCTATGACTTGAGAACATAGCAGTCTATGTTCTGCTAAACGTTATATCTCTTGGTTGCTGGAAGAGATTGCAAGAGAATAATGGAGAATCTGGCATTGTTTGTGTACCAGTAATCCAAGGAGGGAAGGACTAAGTGAACATGGAAGTGCTGCCATTGATTTATCTGTATATGTTGAATTGGTTGTCACTGGCAAAATATTCTTTATATACAAACAGGTATTTTATGGCCTATTCAGTAACTGTTATTGATAAATAATGACTCCTTGCTGTAATTAACTTCAGATTTCTGAGCCTTATGAAGGTTTGCTAGTCTGCTGAATAATTATTTGTAAAAAATATAAATTAGTTTATCATGATCATCACTAGAACTCAACAGAGCTTTGATATTAATTGATACAAAGAAAAAAAGGAAGACCATGCTGTACTCTGTGTTTGTGTTTCAATTAATATTTGCTTTCCTTTTCTATACAAGATTTATGCAGTAATTGCAATTATTACAGATGCCGTAATGTTTTAACTAGATGTATTCAAGGACTTCATGGCAGAAGTATGTGGGGTGGACAGAAACCTCTTCTTGCTTTATGGTTTATAAAGTTGTAAAATGTTTTTAACAATTAAAAAAACCTCCATGCAGGCTGAGGCACTTTTTGATGTCACTTGGGTCAACCCAGCAAGCAGCTCAAGCAGGGGTGCCTGAAGCAGGTTACCCAAGCCCTGAAGCAGCCCAGATCGGCAGTGCTGTGTTTGATTAGGTTTTCAGAATCTATGTGGTTGGAGACTCCACAACCTCTCGGGGCAACCTCTGCCAGTGTTTGAACACTGAAGAACCCCAACTGCTTACTCTTAAAATATCGTGACTGGGGGGGGGTGGGGGTATGAAAGATTTCTGGAAGATTTGGCAATGTCTGTTACGTTTTCCAGTACTTTCATAAGAGGAGTAAAGTTTCTGAGTGTTAACAGAATGTAGGTATTCCATATTGTTAACTGGTCAACAGTAGCAGAGGAATATTCATGAACTGGTTGTCTTGCATTGGAAACTTTACTTTTCTGGATTTCTCTTCTAAGCTGCATTTTATTTGTTCTCTCCTCCAGATGCAGATTCAATATCTAGTTAATTGGAAAATAAGGCTACTCTAGCTGTCGGCCATTTGAAAAGAAGAAAGGCAGACATCTAGAAAATGCTTTCCTATACGCTTATGTATTTTTTTGATCTTTTAGCTATCTAAACAGAAGACGTGGAAACGTGATTGTGTATTTTATTAAAATTTCTCTGTTCTGTTTTTATTCCAGGTCTGCTATTTCTGTTTGGTCTATCCCACTTATGAGAGCTTTTTTTGTGATTTTTGAGCTTGGTGCTGTCAGCCCCATGTGAACAAACCAGAACAAAAAGCACACTGGTTTTTAGAAAACAAAATGCCACGGAAGAGGAAAACTGGTGGGAGTCCTTCTCAGAAGAATGGCAATTCTGACAGAACTGCTGTTGCTGTATCCCAAGGGGACCCAAGCCACTTAGTGTCACAAGCAGTGCATTATGTCAATAAGGAAGAGCTCTTCAACAGCATGTCAGAGATGTTTTCTGATCTAGATCCTAGTGTGGTTTATATGGTTCTGTCTGAATGTGACTTTAAAGGTAAATAATGTACAATTGACATTACAGTTTTGTTTCATGTGCAGATAGCTCTTAACTAGGGCGACTCCACGAAGGTTGGTATGGGTGTTGCAAGCATTTTTGTGAGTTTAACTTTTAATGAGTAGCTGAGTCATAATACTCTGATATTTTACATCCATGCAAGTTTCTCCAAGTTTATCAATATTTCTGTGAGGTTGGTAAATGGAGCGGTGTGATCTGTAAGTGGATGTACGATTTAGAGTGGATTGTTCTGTGACACAGAGCAGGCAGTGGCCGAGTTGTGAGGAGAATTTGGTTTTTCCAATTAGTTTCTGTGCCATATCTGCAAGATGCCTAAGCTGTTTCTGCAGGAGGGGTATTTTATGTTCTAGGTCACAACTTTTTAATGATATGCCATATGTGGTGCTGGTAGCATTTGCTTTTCCTTAAATACTTGAATTGAGCTTTTGTTTTACTTCTGTTTTGCACAGTCATCTTGTCATCTCTGCAGGGGATTAGCTTCTGCAGGATAAATTCTGTTTGCCATGATTAGTTCTCTGCAGCCTTGCTTGAACTGTGTTTCTTTCACTGCATTCTGCTGACCTACATACTCACCTCTCCTGGCATACTGTTTTCATGTTTATGCCCAGTCTTCCCATTCTTTTGTGGTTTTAAAGTTCTTCTATATGCAAGTTCATTTGCTTATGACAAAAGTGCCGGATGAGATACTGGATAGCAATGTCTGAGGAGTTACTTGTCAGGGGAATAAGCCATATATGGAGCATCTTAATCAATCTATATTCATATGATCAGATGTGATTAACTGACATTATTCTGAGTATTGGTGAAGAAGGCAGATTTTGGCATTTTTTTATATGTATGAAAGCTAGGTAACCATTAAAAAGACTCTTTTTATTTCCTGAACTGCACAGAGTTTATAGCTTAAAAACAAATGTGAGAGCGCTGCTATGATTGTGGTTCTTTTTAAAATGGAATATGACGGAATTACTGATTCATGCTTTGAACTCTTAATAAGATTCACTTTTATCATAAGAACAGTTCTATCTAAAGCTTATTGGAGAATTCAGTAAACACGTAGATTCACAGTGTTGTACTATTAACAGTAGTTTAAAAATTGAAAGATTAACATATTTTCATTTGAGTATTAGTAAGTTGCTCTCATACAGTGGAGAAGCTGGAAGGATGACAAAGATTTTGTTTAATGAGTGCAGAAAGAATTGTCCGTTAATGGACTAAAACTTTTTGCTACACAGTCTTTCAGGAAAACAGCAGCTTAGCTTTAGGGCTCAGATGATGCTTCTGCCAGGTTTTCATTTTGTTCATGATTACTGGCACCCTATGCTCTATTTAGTGGCTTTACAAAGAATTAATGCAGGTACTGGATTTTTCAGGCTGTATTAGATAAGACATTTTAAAGTAGGCCATAGTGAACATACTTTGCATACTTCTAGCTCTTTCATCCTTTGTAGTGTTTTTCAGTTCATTTTGCACTATTTCACCTATATGAGATAGAGTAGAAGTATCCATTTAAACATCCAGTTCTGATATTTTTCTAGTGAAAATTAGTAATTTTTAGACAATATTTCCTTAGTAATTTTTAAGCTTTATTAGGTTACTATTTTTCAGTATGTCTCTATTGACTTCTGCCTTTACTTCTAATGAGAAACAGATCAAGGGAGTTGCAGAAGCTATGTTTAAAAATGAATTGGTGAACTGTCTTTTGGTTGTTTATTTAGTTGTAGTAAATGCTTTTTCAAGTAAAAAATTTGCATGCACATCAGCTCGGTTTTGTTCAGTTGACCATGCCTTATTCTCCTTATCTTATTCAACAGTAGAAAACGCTATGGATCATCTTCTAGAGTTGTCCACCCACGCCAAAGGAGTAGCATCTTTAAAAACGTTCGGTTTTGATTCAGCAGCATCATCATTACCTCTTGTTAATCAGCAAAGATCTGTTCCAGAGGAAAGAATGGGGGAAGGTACTGCAGAACATAGTAGTTCTGGAGCAGCAATAGAAAAGGTCCTGTCACCCGGTGTGCAGCTGACTGAAGAACTGGATTCCTTAATAGAAAATGCCTTTCAGAGTTGCAGCTTGAGCAGTGAATTGCCTAATTCTGCAAATGACCAAATAGTATATGAGCACCCTGTGGAACACGATGGCTTTATTGAATTTCCCAAGTGGGAAAAATCTGATGCAGTTTGCAATGTCCTTTTTCCACATCAAACAGAGACAAATAATGAAGTTTTAGAAAACTTTTGCTGTTCTCAGCCACCAGTGAGTCAGCTGAGCATGCAGACAAGCTCCCCGGCTGCAGCAGACACTTCTGCACAGATACTGGAAGATTCTGAGTTGTTGGAAATACGTATTCAACAGGATGTAGCTTCAGAAGTATATAAACAAGCAAATGGAGAAATATCATGTGAAAACTCTGATCAGACGCAACATACTGTTTTGGATGAAAGCACTATGACTGCTGCTTCTGGTGGGTCCTCACAAAGACCTCTGGAACTTGAAGTAGCTGTCACTGGAGATCCTGATTCAGGGTGCCTGGAACAACATGAAGGTGCGACTGCCTTTAGCAGCTACCAGACTGCTTCTCTTCCAGAGGTGTACGTCTCTCTTGAAACGTCCAGTTTCAGAACACAAAAACCTGCTCAGCAAGCTCAGCAGGGCTATAACTTAAATTTTTCTACACCATCAGGTCAATCTCAACAACACTGGAATCTCATGGCTCCTGTGTTTTATCCATCCAGTGGAAGTCACAGCTTTGTAATTCCTGTGGCTGCCGGTCCAGGGCACTGGAGACCTATTTCTGACTGTAAAACTTCGGAAAAAGGACTTTTTCTTTCCTCCCCAGTGGTTTCAAATGCCTGGGATGGCAACCCGTCTCTGAAGGTATGGGGAAATCAAGATAGAAACTCAAAATTGAACCTCTTGCAAGCACAGCAACCACGTTTTTGTCACATGATGAGAAAAAAGATGCATCTTATAGGTCAAGTACTTGTTCTTCTCAGAGGTGTTCCAGGATCAGGAAAATCATATTTGGCAAGGTAGAACATTTATATTGTGAGCTTCTAAAAAAATTGCTTAATCATGTACAGGATTTAGCACAGGCAGAGATGATTTTCTGACCCTTGTAAATAGTTATGCTTATACCCTAATTGCCAGCTACACAGAACATACAGTGTGATGAGCAGTAATAATTGCTGAGAGCTGAACTGCTTGCAGGTCCTTGACCTCTAGTGGAAATTGAAATATGAAGGGTGAGCTTTAAATTCTGTCACTGAACAAAGGAGTGTGTCAGTAGAGCACCATTGCTGTAATGTTAGGTCTGCTATATTCTTTCAGTCCCAGTTTATTTTGAGTGTTTCCTTCGAATAACATTGATGGAAATATGCCAGCTCTCTACAGGCAGAAATTCCATTTTCACTCTGCAAATTCTTTTGTATAAGTAGTATGTGTGAGGCTTCTTGGGGGAATTTTTCTTTTCTTACTCTCCACAAGCCTAGATTGAGCTTAGACTCCTTTGACTGGCACCTGAAACATTTGATGCAATTAAGACTGGGTAGTTGTCAGTGTGAAAGTATGTCACTATGTGTAGGTGTTAAAAGACCTCCCTTGGTGTTTTGAAAATGAGACTTGTAGGGAAACTTTATCAGCTCTCTTTCCTAGATAGTCCTCAGCCTTTGCGAAAAAAAAAAAGGAGGGAAATTATTATAGATTATATTTGCCTGGAGGTTGATTTTTTTCTTCTCTTATCTAACTTTGCTGTTTCCATTCCGAATAATCTTGGTTTTGTTCAAGAAACTAAAAAACATACATTTGTATGGTAGCAGATACTGGAGCCTGGGAGAAGAGAGGAGAAGGGGAAAAAGGCTATTTATTTGTTTATCTTTCACAGGAATTTGCTTGAGGATAACCCAGGTGGAATCATTCTTAGTACTGATGATTACTTTTACAAACATGGACAGTATCATTATGATCCTGATTGCTTAGGGGAGGCACATGACTGGAACAGGAAACGAGGTGAGAAATAAAAAAGATATTAGCTTGTTCATTTACAGTTCAGTGCTTGTGTGCTGTTTAAAAATCTGCCTGTCTTGTAATGCCTGTGTCACAGGACAAGCATTTATCCCATCATAGAAGTATTTTTTAAATACTTGGAAAAAGAATATGAGCACAAACTCAGAAGTCATCTGTTCACTGTGTGTTTTGCAATTAAAAATGCCAGTGTCATTGTCAAGGGAATGTTTTGTTCTCAGGTTTTATCATGGTATGTATTTTGGGTAGTGTCCCATTTCTGGAGTGGTTACCTGCACCATCTCCCAGAAATATTTCTTTTTAAATGATCCATAATATGCACATGCAATAAGTAATAAGGGTACAATTGACACACAGATATCTTCCTGCTCTTCATTATCTTTTTTTCTCTTGCACACTAAATTGTTGCCAAATTTAAACGAAATTATAAAGCAAGATAGAATACATGATTTTTTTTCCCCCTCTCCGTAATCGGGGCTTTTTTGACAGTGACTTATACTAAGCTCACCATAGAACAATTCTTTTTAAGCTTTTACTTGTTAAATTTGAACCATGATCCTATTTCTACCAGTGGAAAAGTGGATTAATAAATGTGTGATTCAACAAGTACTGTGATTGTTCAGACACATTGTAACATGGCTACAGAAACATGGTGCTGTGTCTCAAAGCTACTGATTCTATACATTTCCTTACTGTGTATTTAAATTACAATAATTCTTTTGGTTTTTCATATTTTATACAGTTTACAGAGTGGACTAATCTTAAGACTGTTATAAAGCCAAGAATTTTGTATGCAACAAAGAAGTCCACTTTAAGGTGATCATGTAGTTTTTTTAGTTTAATTTACTGATTGATTAGTCATCTTGGTGCATTTTACATCTGCATTTTCATTCCTTGATTATGATACATACCTTAATCAAAAGATAATGCCATATCTCAGTAGCTTTACATGTGAGGGGGGGATTTTTGAAATGGAGGGCCTTGAAACAGATCAAGCTATGGCTTCTTCACACAGTGGTTAATCATTATGGATTATCTATGTAAAAATATAACAAATTTAGAGAATTAGTATAAATATTATGTTCACCCTATTGTCATGAAATTAACCGTATCACATTCTTTTGTATATGTGTGTTTTTCAGCCAAAGAAGCATTTGAAATGAGAATCTCTCCTATAATAATAGACAACACAAACATACAAGCATGGGAGATGAAGCCTTACGTTACTTTGGTTAGTATTATAAGTTGACCAATGTGAAAAGAGATTATTGACTGGCATGGCAACAACACATGTTTTAAAATAGGAGTGTCTTTCTCAGTTTAGCTGCTATTCCACAAGGAAGGCTGGAGTAAAAAAAAAAAAGGTGTTATATGGAATCATATTACCCAGTGTCATGTTCTGTGGATATCTGATGATTAACCTGGCCTAGTTTCCAAGAGACAAAGCCAAGTGCTTTGCTCTTGGGGCCAAGAGTAAATATTGATGAGGAAACTGAATTTTGTTCCTCTTTCATATGATCAGTAAAATTCAAAGCTACTTTAAAAATACAAGAAACATTAATGAGCAATAGTGATATTTGATGCTCTATGAAACTTGAAAATTCAGTTTCATCCTAAACACGACATAGAGGCACATACCAGTTGGAGGCTAGAGTTATCAAATATTGCTAGCTTACTTGAAGTTATGCAGATTTACTTAATATTTTTATTGAAGTGACGTAATCAAAATAATGCACCTGCACTATTTTATGCTTATAGTATAGTGCTTTTATTTAATGACTAAAAGTAACTTGCTTCAATTATTACTCAGTTGGTACAATCTACATTTAATTTCCAAAGATATTTAGTGATTTAAATAACTTGGTGAGCCTGTGTTATAGGTTTCTCATACTGCCGTTTTCTGGACTTTCCCACCTTTTCACTTAATAGTTTCTAAATAAGGATCAGCACTTTTAGACTCCAGAGCTTATTTTGCTGTTGATCATTGACTATTTTGGTTGGTAGTTAGAATAGCATTTTGTGAAATTGGTTCTGATTAATCGAAATAATATATTGGAAAAAATATTGTAATGTAGATCTGGGATTTCTCCTTACATGTTACAGAAACACAAAGGAGAGTGTAGTACATGGAGTTGACAGCTTTTGAGCAGATATTCTACATATGCTGCATGTGGTAATGGATAAATGAAACATGAGACTTTAACACAGATAATTTTTATTAATAACATATTTATTTTATTATCTTTGCATTTATTAACAGCTGTTAGGTTAACAGTTCTTTCATCAATTATGTCGTTGATTTCGCTGTATACTGAAATAAAGATGCAACAAGAGTTCTTCCCAGAAGTGCCATGTTTGGTATGGTGATAAGAATTTTTCTGAAAACGGGAATGGGGAGAAACTGCGCAATATTTGCAGTGTTTCTCCTGATGAGACTTTAGGTGCCTTTTCTGTCATGATGAGACTGGACTGTATAGGAACCATTTACTTGCCGCTCCATCAAGTTTCCCATGTGACAGGAAGGCCATCCTCAATAGTTGTGTTAATGGAATTGAATTGCTTGTTTTGGAGCTGGTTCACATCTGAACGTAAAGCTGTGAGATTTTCTGTCTTGAAGAGACAGTGTAGACGTGCATGCTGTATGTGGAAAGAGGAGGTGTTTTGCAGTCTTGTTTCAGAGAAGACACATCATGGCACACATTTAATTTTACAGTAAGAGATGCATATACATGTTTTAAAAAATCTCAATTTATATAAACCAAAGTGAAACACTGAACAAAAGTGTTATTCCAAATATTTAATAGGTATCAAAAAATACAAAAAACAGCTTTGAAGAAGCAAGCTATGCATATTTCATGCTTTGTCATAGAAATAAGAAGTGGGTGATGTGGGTTTTTCTGTTTTATGTCTCTTTTATTCAGGCTCAGCAGTTCAAATACAAAGTAATGTTCCGAGAACCAGACACTTGGTGGAAGTTTAAACCAAAAGAACTTGAAAGGTAAGAGAGTGTAAAGGAAAATACCATATTAGACAGTATATCTTTCACAGTCTATAAGCTATGATTTTTAAAAAGGCGTCACTTAGTACAATGCTAGTAAGGTAGCAAGATACCTGTCAAAATTTTTGTGATAAGTAGCGTTTTAGGGCTTTTTAATATGATATTTTGTGGAATTTTGTGTGTATAAGTTCTTTTGTCACTTTAGTTATGTGAAAAATATACTGTTAGCAATAGACACTATGTGATGTTTTCATTATTAAGAGTTCATTGCATTGAAGGTACAGTGACTGCTCCTTTGGGTTCCTGAGGTTGCAGAAATTACATCAGTCTGAGGTTGTTCTTGCATCCAGCTGGTCTGTTGCCTTAGTTGAAGTGTTTCTGCTGTCACTGAATTTAGGAAAATCAGCACCTCATGGGCTGACAGGCACAAACTCCTGTGCATCACCATTGCTACTCACTTCTTTAGAAGGACCTTCAGTTCGAGCCAAAATAGGAAAGACATAAACCCTATGTAAGTGCATAATAAAATAATGAGAGAACTGGCTAAATGCCAGATTCAAATGGTATGGTCAGTGTCCAAAGTGAAGGCTTGTGTCCCCCTGGGATGAGTACTAGGACTGCAGCTATTTAATGTCCTTTTAATGACTTAGATACTGGGACAGAGTGCAATCTTAGCAAATTTGCAAGTGATACTGCACTGAGCAAGAGTAGTTTATTCAGCCTTAAGAAGAGAACATTGAAGAACAATCATATTGTTGTTTTCAGCTACCTTTTGAGAGGTTATAGAGAGGACTAAAAAGAAGCGTGCAGGGATAGGACAAAACAAACGTCGGCAAGTTGGAACTTTTGATTACATCAAAGAAAAAAACTGCAACATTTACTTTGAAGGTGGTTAAGTACTGAAAGAGTTTGCCCAGAGAGTTTGTAGACTTTCAGTCATTTCGGATATTAAAAATCTGACATTACAAAGCTCTGGGCAACCTGATTTTTTATTTATTTATTTTTTTTTAATTCATAGGCGAAACATTCATGGTGTATCTAAAGAAAAGATCAAAAGAATGTTGGAACGGTATGAACGCTGCCTTACTGTTAGATCAATATTGGATTCTTCAGTTCCAGACAAATCAGAAGCTGCTGGTTGGAGTGAAGATCGTTGCCAGGAGGAAAGCCAGAGGTTAGATTCTTTCACTAGCTTTGTAGCATCAAATAAAAGGCTAAAAATTTAGCCTTTTAACTTCTTAGCAACAAAACCTGGATAATAATGTTGAACAGTGAATGCATTAAAAAAGGTACTTAAGTAACAAAAAAAATCCCTACATAGTTTTCTTGATTTTTAAGAATTTCAGGATTTCTAGAAAGGATCAGTCAAGGGATCTAGTCAACTTTCCAGTACTTTTTGAAAGCCTCCCATTATGGCTGCATTACTTTTCAAGAAGCCAGTCTTGACTGACTTTCTGTTATCTTAGGAATGTGTTGTTGGATGTATGTTGTAGATACAAAACACTTTAAATCTATAAATTGCTTTTTGGAAGAATGTAGTCCCAAATAAGGGCAAATTACTGTTTCTGAATTTGTATGTTGGTATTAGATTGTCTTTGTGGTGGTAGAAGGTGGATTCTTTGTGCAGTAGTAGCGAGTTACCTCCTTGCTCTTCAGTATACTTAAACTTGTCTGGATTTACGCTGCTTGTGTACATGACTGTTGTAGTTGCCAGTCTGAGTAATGCTCTGTATGGTACTGCACAGTGTCGTGGTTTAGGAATGGTGTTCCCCAACTCAGTGCTCCCACTGAGACTCTTCAAGCCACACACCGCTCGTTTGCTCTCCCTTCCTTCCCACTTCCTGCTCCAGCAATGACGTGAGGTGGTATAGAATAACCTCCTGGTCCTGGCCAAAACTCAGATACACGGGAAATCGTATTTTATTTCAGTTATTGTTCAGTTATTGTTATTCAGTTACTGTTCAGTTATTGTTCACTTGAGTTTTGCATGCGTGAGGTATTTAAAATGAGGTGGGCACTAATAATTAATGGAATGCAGTTGATTGTGAAAAATGGTTTCACAAGAAAAGGCACATCCTCTCCTAGTTAATGTCTAGGCTGTGTTTAGCATTAAGCCAACAGGAGAGAGCAACAGTCATTAAATTAAAATTTTAAAAAAATATGTTTACCAGACTTGCGGATCTGAATGAGGAAATGTTTTGGCAGCAGGATGCTTCAGTACATAACTAAATGCTGGGAATGGGGGGGGAATTGACTTCTGAGTAAAGGTTCTTAGCGCCATGCTGTAGTGAGAAGGGGTTACTTACCAAAGGAAGTACATCTTTGCTTACCTCCTTTTTTATTGAGGACTGTTGAAGTTACGGCTAAGTCATAGATATGTTTTCTTCTCACTAGAATTCTAACCAGATTAACTCTACTCTAGTTCTAACTGGAGTTAAGAATGTGGACAAATGCTTTAAGAAGGTTTGAAATGGGTTTATCTTCCGTTCCAATTTGTCTTTCAGAAAGAGAGAGGCACACTCTGATGTAAAGGAAGAAGAACCTATTGCTTCTGATTTGGAGCCTCTAGAATTAGCTGAAGTTGATAAAACTTCTCCCAGTACTTCTCTAACACTAGAAAGTAGCTGTGATCCTGAATGTTTTCAGAAAGAGGAAAAAGAAATAAAAAATAACTCAACAGAACACAATTCCAAGAACATCACTGTTCAAGATGACTTGGAAGTTAATTTATCAGATTGCATCGAAAAAGAACTGCCCTTGGAGAAGAGAGAAGAAAAGGGAGAAAAAATAGAAAAAAATATTGAAACAGAAGTAGATGAAGTTGATGTCATCCCAGCTGAAGAAACTATGAACTTACATACAGGCATACTTGAGGAACATAGTGAGAACATTCTCAAAGTTCACACTGCGGTTGAACAATCGGGCAAAATTTGTATGGAACCAAAATCAACACAAACTAGTAATGCAGTGGAACCAAGCAGTTCAGCTTTTGACACATCAGGAAAACCAGAACTACTAAACTTTCTGGGTGACTGGCCTGTCGAACAAACAATGGGACAGAGAGTTAAAAGATCTAGAAGACTAGAAAAATCTTCTCTGACGAGTGCTAAGGAAGGTGAAACTCCCAGTCAGCAGTGTCCTGAGATATGTAAAGAGCACGTGGACCTGCCTGAGACATGTGCTGTTGAGAAAGGACATGAGGAAGAAAATCTACCTTCTAGCTGCTCCTCTGTTAGTTCAGATAAAGTTACACCAGAATTACAAATGATAGGGCATTGGCCTGTCTCAGCCTCATTAGAACAGAGACAACAAAGGTCAAAGAGAATGAGAAAGACAAATCTAAATCAGTCTGATGAAGATAGAAATACTGAAGGTGACATTAATACAAATGCTCATGAAATGGTACATATGATTCCTGGGTCACCTGTGAACACTGCAGAGCAACAAGAGATAAGGAGTTTGCCTATACTCCAAGAGGAAATAGTAGCTAGTGAAGCAGTAGGTGAGGAAAAAACCCAGCAAAATAAGAGAACAAGGAAACATCACAAATTAGCCCTCACTTTTACAAACAGCAGCTTGCCCTATCCCAAAGAAGAGGACCACTTGTCTAACCTTAATGCAGCAGAAGAGAAACAGGACGCAAACTTATGTAGACAAAAAAGTAGCCATTCACAGACTGAATCACAGGACTTTGCTCTCCTGTGGAGATTAGAAAAGAAAATGCTTTTTCCTGAGACAACAAAAGTCTTGCATGGCAGACTAGATGGCTTCAAACCCAAAGACGTAGATAATGCTGCAGAATCTCAGGAAATAATACCCTATCGAGTTACGTATGATAAAAGTACATTTGTGGAAGAAAGTGAGCTTATCAATATTGATGAGTCTGAAAAACTAGATACACTGTGTAATCTCTTTGAGTCTGTTTCATTTGAAGCTCTGAAAGATCTGTATGAAAGATGTAACAAAGACATAGACTGGGCCACAGGTCTGCTGTTAGATTCTGATGAAAAGTTACTCAAAGCTGTTGATACTGAATGCTTTCAGGTAAGTGAAGCTGAGCCAGTGGTGGCAGACCTTGATGTCAAGGCAAGTACAAACTATGATAAGAATCTCAAAGACTGGAAACAAATGCCACAGGTAATTGGGGCTGGTGATACCTTTGAGGCTTCAGAAGACAAGAACTCATCACTCAGCATTGCAGAAAGTAGGGCTACCAAGACGGCTGTGACCAATGCTGATGTGTCTGACTCCTTCAGTGCTCCCTCACTGGCTGATTCAGTGGAACGGAAAAATTCTGTGGATTCAGCCCCTAGAAGTGACACAAGCAACTCAGAAGCAGCTGTCACTGAGCTGTCTGTTTCAGGAAGGCAGAAGGCAGAGTCTGAGAGTCTCCCTGAAGAAACTGTAAATAAGACATCACTTTCACAACTTCATGCAGGTTTGCCTCATGGTCCTAACACAACTTCTACCAATTTGAAATTTGAATTAAATAATGAAAATGACAGTAACCCTTCAGAAAGAAATGCAGAGAATTCCAAAGTGACTGGTTTGTTACTGGAAATGGATTGTGCCTCTCTGGTTGCTCTTAGGAGCGATAAAGAGCTGGAGATGGATAAAGAAACAGAGGCGAGTTCCAGAGGGATATGTGGTAAAGAAGAAATTGAAATTCCAAGCTGGGCTGCAGCTAAAGCCAAGAGACAAAGCCCTATACCAGCATCACACGCAGCCTTCAGTATAGATTGCCTAGAACTAACGTTGCCTCCTGAACTAGCTCTCCAACTGAAAGAGATATTTGGACCTGTTGGCATTGATGCAGGTATGATGTAAATACACACACGTTTTTGTGAAAAAACCCTTAGTTTGGGTAGGAAACCTTTCTTTCTTTGCCTGTGCTTTTTTCCCTTCATGCTTGATTTTTAGGGAATAGATTACTGTAATTCCTCATGATACTGTTGTTTGCTGTTGTTAATGCAGAAATCAAACTGAACTAAGTGTGGCATAAAATATAAATGCAGTAGTGCTACCTTCTGCCTTTGTCCTTTTTATACATGCACATACTTTAAGAAGAAAATATATTGGCTTATTTGCATTTTGAGCAACAGGCCTTCGAACTTCCATTCAGACTCTGAAGAGATACTAAGATTATAAGGAATATGCAAATTGTGGCTGATTAGGAAAGAAGAAAAAGAAAAAACCTTTAGGCTTCAGTTAAGTTGGGGAACAAGAAGATGAGTGGTTTAGAGACAAGATTAAGTGTGACTATACTTAAAAGATGAAAACAGACTAGTCTGTTGGCAGATTATGATTAAGGAAGCCATAAGCAGCTTGAACATGCATCTCAAAAGGTAGAGTGATGGAAAAAGGAAAAAGTAAATAAAGAGAAAACCATCAAGCTGTATATTCCTTCTATTTTCCCCCACTTTTTCTTTTTTTTCTCTTTTCCCTATTTCATCTTGAAGATTACTTGATGTGAAACCCTGGATACCTGATTTTTTTGGTGGGTTTGATTGCTGGCCTCTTTGCCTTACATGCCTACCTCCTCAAAAAAAAAAGTTTGTCTTTTATAGCAGAAAAGCATTTCTTGTGTCTGAAATACACCCTGTATTTTTATTTGACGCATATGTACTTCTTGCTTTTTTTTATTTTTGACAGGGTGAGTAACACACTTTTTAGGAAGAAGAGGTATCATTGTGATACCATGATAATTTCTGCTGTTTCCTTTAGAGTTAGAAGGGATGCTTGGAGTTTGCTTCTCTGAGTTTATGTGTTGGAAAGGAGGGATGTGACTGCTGTTGTGCTGTGGTGGGTATGTTGTGGTACAGAAAAGCAGTTGTCACGTGGATTGCAATGGAATAGGGGGAATCACAGTCTCGTGGATGAAACTGTTTTCAATTGTAAAAGAAGGGTCTGCTAGAAAAATGGAAAAAAGAAGGAGAAATACAGTCATTCAGATAGTCAAATTTCAACAATATACAATTAATGTTAACTTGTTTCTTTCCTACCCTTTCTGAGTTTTTGAACACCAGATAACAATTTCTGTGGAATGCTTTTTTTTGTTTAACTTAGCAGTTGTTGAAGTTTTTTTCATGCATGACCAGCTTCTGTAGAATCTTTAGAGTTAAAATTAGTGAGTTTAGGCTACTGTACTTTAATTGCTTAAATAAGTTTTTATAGAATGCTTTTAATGAATATATTTTCTTTGTTCCACAAGGATCACTAACTGTTGAGGATTGTGTGGTTCATATTGACCTGAATTTGGCAAAAGTGATTCATGAAAAGTGGAAAGAATCTATTCTGGTTAGTAGATTTCTTGCTTATGATATGGTGTGGCGTGCTTGTGTTTTGTAGGATCATTTGTCTCTCTGTGTCTTGGTCTAAATGTGTTATCTTTGCAAGAACAATGGTAGAATAGTAGTTTGTAAAACATGTGGAGTATATCAGTATGTGATAAGTGATATCAGTATGTGATAAGCTCAGCACTGGAGCTGCTGAAAGACAATTTAAGGGATGTCATGAGTGTCTCATCATGAAAACAAGACTCTTAAAAAGATGGATCATAGTGCACAATTTCACTACAAGATTGATAAGGAATTCCACTGGCCAAAAATCATTACTGATTTTTGGACATGTAAGAAGAGTTCTTTTACGAATTATTCTCTATACAAAACATTTTTGTGTACAGTAATTGAGATGAGTTCTCTAACTCCTGTTCCTTCATAGCTTTATAAAGTTTGGAATGCCTTTTGGCAAAATTTTTGTTTGATTTTTATGATTAAGGCTATGAAGTCATAGCAGTGGGGCATGTTTCTCTGATTTGATGTGTTTTCTGATAGTTCTAGCTTATAAATTTAACTTCATAATTACTTTTCTTAAATATATTTCTTTTAAAATACTTAATCCTTGAGAAATACTGTGAGACTTTACTTGGAAACTGGTTTACTTAGAAGCTAACACTTGCAAAGTTTTCCTGCAAAATTCATACCTTACAATATTCATGATTTTACTATTTTTATTTAGAAGCGTCAGAGGAGAGATGAATCATGTAAGTTGTCTGCAGAAGGTATGTCGTGTCTTTCTCTTAATTTTAAATATAATTTTCATTATAAAAATTTAATTATTTGAAACTTAAGGTTGCAAATACTCCATTTGTTGAAAAAATGATGAATTCATTTATTAAGCTAAACTTTACTGCCCTTGGATCCATTTATGGATCTCTTATTGGAGGTGTAGGGGAGGGGAGAGAAGTTAATTATAAGCAGAATCGCTAGTTCAGATAGATGCAAGCTAAAGCCTGTAATTGTGTGTCATTCAGAAAACTTAGGCTCTGGCTGAAGCAGACAGGTGTTTGGTAGGACTTTGTCACATCTCTGTGGCAAGAAAAGGTGCAGCCAGAGAATTACTAGCAGAGTAAGATTTCTGCAGGTGAGGAAGGGAGGTCAGGAATACAACCTTCACATATTGTTCTCGTCAGAGATGACTTTTGTAGGAAGATGGATGCCTTGTTCAAAAAGTGTTAACATTTCTGGCAATCCAGTTTTCATTCAGCTCGCAGAAGAAATGTCCGTCTATGGCAGAACTCCACTGCAGACTTGGATTGCAATGTGGGTGCAAACTCTCCACTCAGTGACCAAACAATGCTGTTTCCATTAACTTGTAGAAGTGTAAAACCAGATGATTAAGCATCTGTCGTTAAGCTGTAGAAGAAAGGCAGGTAAACATATGAGTCAATGATGCTTTTATAAAAGCAAACAACCTTCCACTTAATATATGCGCAGGGTAGTTTACAGCTGTAAGATATGTGTTAGCACTTGAAAATTTGGTGAGGAAGTCTGATGGTTTTCTTTTGCTTCACTAAATAGATAAAGGTGATCAGACAGTCTTTGCAAAATGGAAGCGAAGAAGGTGAAAGCAACGTGTTGGTTTCTGTTTTAGCATTAATAATCTTGTTTTAGCAAAACTCAAACTATATAGGTTGAAAAACTTGTCTTAATTATTTTGGCATTGCTTCTATATGTAAGCGGATAAATGTTTTATTTGTCACTTCATTTTTATTGCTTTTGAAGGTTCTACAGTGTTTCAGCAGATAGATACAGATGACTCAGAAGTGCTGTTATCTCAGAATGCAGACAGTAAAATGCAGAAGAAAAAAATGACCTGGGCTTCAGGCACGTCTAATGACATACAGACAAAAACCCCAGCAACGTCAGACGTTTTTCCTTTTATGGATCACTGGAATGCTCAGATTCAGAAAGTTTCTCTCAGGCAAATAATTTCTGAAGAAATAGCTATGCAGGAGAGACAGGACCTGGTATGGATAGCACCAATTTTTTAATCTGGTTTAGGTTAATTACTATTACTGAAACAGAGTATGTCTTCCTTGTGCTGCTGATTACAGCTGGAATTTGTGAGACAAATGCATGCCAATTGGTATTGTTGATGACTGTGATACAGGAGTTTGCTTGTGGTAGATGGTTCTGTTTGAAAAATACAGTCTCATTTAGAATGTAATATTTTGATTGTTTCACAAACAGATCATGGTGCATTTCACTGTACAGGTTAGGATTTGTGTTTGCTTGAATTGGTTTTTGATGCTCAGCTAAAACCAAAGATCAGTGTGATCTTCCCTGCTTTTATTGTGACAGTGATATCAAAACCAGTTCTTAATTGGCCCCATGCCTTGTTCATTTAGAAGTGTATTGAATTGGTTTTAATTTTTTTTTGTAAGGAAAACCCCCCAACATTCCTAACAGATGAGACATAAGTACTTGAGGTTAATCTAAAACAAGTTACTGTACCCACGTCTCAGAAAACAGTAAATCTTCAGTAGATTTTACTAGTTCTTTATTTTCCACACAGTTCTCATGCCCTGCCTGTTTGGCTTGTGCCTGATCCTGCCCTCTACTGCCCCACCGTTGTTCAGAACGGGTGTTCTTATTTGTAATTGTCTCTGATAAGCAGCTATCCTAAAGTAGAGGAGCCTTGAACTGGTATAGAAAGTTGGATGGATTAGCCCAGACTTTGAAAATGGCTTGTGGATTCTTTCTTTGAACTGCATGTATGTGCCCTACTGATAACAACTACTGTTGTGTCCACAGCTTTATTTTTGGAGCTTGGCTTTATTTTGACTTTTTCCTTTTTTAAAATAAATCTGAATATTGGAATGATCAGTTCAATTTATTCTGGGCTATAATTATGTCATCCTCTCAGATGACTTAACAAATAAGAATATTTATTACTGTTACGGCTTCAGATACACCAAACCAAAATTGTTCATGCTGCTTAATAATAAAGTGTTGTTTCAACCCCAGGCCCTCAGTATAGAGAAAAGAGATGGACTTTGCACAAGCTTAGCACTTGACTAGATAGACTGGTAGGGAATAATTCCCAAAACTTAAATTCCTCCTAAAAATTCCTCCTTTTACTTTGTTGAAGTTATGAGGGAGCTCCAGCTGCATTATTCAAATGACTGCAGCGTACTGCTGTGGTGTATAATACAACTCAACTGTCCTTACTTCATGCTGATCAGTGTGGCAGACTGATGTGGCATGTTGTCTTTGCTGTGGGTGCATACTAACTGAGTAGATACTTTTTAAATCTTAACAAATAACAGTAAAGTTGGGTGGCTCCACCTTTACTATATTTTGTTCTAATCAAGAACTTGTAATATATTTCTTTTGTCTTCTGGGTAGAATCGTGTTCCTTCCACAGCTAGAAAAGACTGTGCTGCTAAACTAAAGGAGAAACAACTCTTCGAGATGTTTCCAACTATTAATCAAAATTTCTTAATGGATGTCTTTAAGGACAACAAGTAAGAAATCTTTTTAATTCTGTATAAACATGGTACTCAGTAACAATTACAGTCATAAATATTAAGAGTTATGATACTGCTAAAGAATGGCTTTTCCCAAACTAGCATACTTTTTGTTAATCTAAATAAAGATAAAACTAGCTGGTCTTAAAGGCAAAAAGGGCATAAAAACTCTCTGTGTAGACTTTTTTCTTTTTAGGTGGGGAACAGACAGTTCCTCTCATTGGGAGTAGAATGTCTCTGGCTATTGACCACTGACTGTCAGTGGAACTGCGTATTTTCTCTAGAACTGAGGTTTAAATCAAGTGGGAGAAGCTAGTGGGTGTGGTAGTAGTAGGTTCACAGAAAATAGCTTCTGCCCAAGAAGGAAACTACTACCACCTGATGTTACCTGTGAGTACTTTCCTGGTTACTAGAGCAGCTCTGAAGGATTGAGCCATCTCTCCATCTCTTCCTGCTGACGTTCTCTTTCTCTCCTTTGCATTATATTTCTGGGGTGTGTGTCTGCCTTCTTAAATCTTAGTTTCTGAGAACTAGACTTTTTTTTTTTTTTCAAGAGAAACATCTTTTTTCATCCTTGGCCATTTGAATGTCTGTCTCTACATATGGGTTTGCATACCTCCTTGTCAGTCATGCTACTTGTCCAGGTTGTTTTAAAAATCTTTCCTGTTTAAAATATATCCTTCATACATTTCTGTAGCTCAAACATTTCACCATCTTATTATTCACATTCTAAATTCTCTTCATAGTGTTGCCTTTCACAAAATCTATTTTTTGATAAGTCTGCTCTTGTTAGCTTAGTAAACAGCAAGAAGAATAAAGAAAAAAGAGGGCTTATTAGAAAGCTGGTGGCAACTGATGTCTTATTTAATGAAATTTGATAACAAAGCTTGACTAAAAGTACAAGGATTTTCTTCAATAAGGGTTTCAGAAAACTGAGCTAGCTCTAAATTAGTTTGCACTATCTAATCCTGACCAGAAAGATTTAAGATGAACTATCTTACCCAGCCCAAAGAGCAGCATTTATTACTGTCTCTTTGATTAAGGTAGGATGCAATTTACTTTACTATGTCATTTTCCTTTTAATGTTAAAGTGCCCCTCAGTTATGTTTCAGTCAACCAAGATAGCATGTGTGTTGATGCCAGTAATGCCCTACAAGGATTCTGCAAGTCTTTTTGTAATAAGGTGGAATAATCCATTCCAATGCTTTATTTTCATTGTAATCTCTTTCTGTGAAAATATCAAGGTTTGTAACATGCATTTATATAAATATAGCAGCTATTAATATATTTGTAAAATCACAGATTTTACTTATCCTTTACAGCTACTCTTTAGAACAAACTGAACAGTTTCTGAACTGTGTTCTGGAGGCAGATCCTGTGAAAACAGTTATAGCTCAAGAAAGTGTTCCGCAAAATGAAATTGTTTCTTCCTACAGCGCTGCAAAGAACCGTGAGAAGAAGGTATTTTTATTTTTTTTTAAGTAATAGTTACAAACATAGCCAAAGCTATGTTAGTGAAAATACGCTACAGTGCATACATAACTTCAGCATTGCAAATTCCTACAGGCAAAAAAAAGTAAGGAAGAGGATGATCCTTTGAGTGAAATATTTCAAGACTTTGAGTATCCACAATATGATGATTTAAGAGCAGAAGCTTTTTGTCACCAGCAGAAGAGACAGGAATGTTTGAAAAAGGCTGGGGAGGCCTATCGCATGGGTATGAAGCCTGTGGCAGCATTTTATGCACATCAGGTAAACATAAATATAGTGCTTTTTGTCTGAATTTAGGGAGATACTTAAATACTGAATTGGGAGTGATAAGGAAAACGTTGTGCCTACTAGAGTTGATAAATCTGCTTACTGTTCCCTGTGTAAGTGTTACATTGACAATCACAAGTAAAGTCCCTTTCACTAGTAATGATACTGGCACAGGAAGCTAACGTAACCAAATCCAAGACCTCACGAAGGGTGATATTTAGTGCTTGGTCACACGTGCTCCTTTGTCCTGGATCTCTCGCATCCACATACTTGGACACAAATCTTGGTGTTTACAATGGTCTGGCCAGGTTCACTGGAGTTGACATGGACTGCAACAAACATCATTTTTTGAATCGTCTGTATGTGTTGGTGCTGAACTGTTTTTAGACATATCTTCTATACTTTTTAGGAGTTAGACAGGTATTAAGATGTGATCTTTTGCCACAGAATCTTGCTTGCTTCATCCTCCATAAATCTTGGGCAAGATTGCTGCCTGCTGTCTTCACTTCCTCATTCTGACTATCTTTATGGCTACAGTCTCTCTTGGGTTGGGATAAATGAGGTGTGTATGTCATGCTTTTCACGATATGTACGGTTTTGGAGTGTAGATCTGCTGTTGATCAATCTTGTGTGTCCTGGCCTTGGAGCACAGGCTCTCTGGTCTTGATTCAAGCACATTTCTTGGTATGTACCAGTTTGATTACTGCTCATCACTGTTGATCATACTCTTGATTTTAAGTATGAACTGCTCTTGTAACCAAAGTTCCTCTATATTGGTTTCTTGGTGCCTTCACAGGAGAAGGCCATTCACACCACTTTTAAAAATTCTGTCACAAATATCTTCAAAGGCTACAGTTTTTTCCTGATCTAACAGCATATAAAATTTTGGTAAGAATTCACATCATAGAAACATTCAATTCTAAACTATGAATTGCATTATGACAGAACAAAAATGTAATCATGAATCGCTTGAATTTGCATATTAAAAAAGCTTTCACACAAGCGGTGTAACTTGTGTTTAGATTGTTACTGTGCATGTAGGAAATACTGACTATTAGTCTTTATAATGAACTTTTTGTGTTCTTTATTCATACATTCTTGAAGTTTGGAGAGATTCTAAACAAAGATCTACATGATTTTTAAAAGAAATCTAATTTTTTTTTAAAAAATCTAATTCAATTCAACAAATGTAATGTCTTACATTTGTTCTTAGTCATAAGAGCAACTACAATCTATTGTAAATCTATGGAAATTTACTTGTTTTACAATGTATTGAAATTTATTTATTATGTACTTTCTTTTAGGTAATACAAAGGCAAACTAAACTACCTTTATTCATGAAAAATATACTTAGGGGGCTTTGTCTTTGGAATTCTCGCCAAGTGAGTTACAGAGTTAATGTCTTAGGTCTGACATTAACACACTTCAGATGATCCATTTTAAGAAAGTATAAGATAGAGTGTCACTTTTGTTATCTTGACCCCTTGTCAGTCCAATACCTGGAGTTAAGTTACCCATTCCTTTTCAGACTGTGCCTACAGATCTTCATGGACATAATTTGTTGCTTTGATCTCCCAGATATTATTACTGCAAGGTTCATGGGAAATAGTTGCTACTTGTTCACTCTGTAAGGTGACTAACTGTACTGCTCCTTGCCCTCGTTCCAGAAAGGACTTACTGATCTTGTCATAAAAGATCTGTCAAAAGTGTTAGGAGAGATAATAGGCAACTATTAAAAGTGTTTACCCTTGGCTTGTCTGATATTTCAGGAATGCATTCGGAAGAATTAACCTCAAATACAGTAGTCAGCAGGTTTTTCCTTACCTATTGGGCAGTTTCTCTTACACGGTTTCATTACAATTTTAGCAAAATACTTGCAGAAAACAGAAATCTGTTAGAAAAAATGAATTTGAAACTTAGCATGGAGTGTTACTTTTTAGCTTTTGTAAAGACCTTATGATTTAGTGCCTTTTCTGGTTTGGTTTTTTTTCTTGTAAGGCTTTTATTATAATTCCTTCTTTGTGCTAGCTTTGAGTAGTTTCTCAGAAAAAGATTTAATGAAATCTTCTTGTGAGTAGATCCCATTTGAGCCTCTTGCAGAAGTGCTGCTAAAACTATAAATTTTACTGCTGCAAACTTGAGCTAAATGCACCCTGCCAGTCCTGTCATTACGAAACCAGTGACCACCGTGGAGCTTAGATTATGTCTCAGTGTGTAATAGTCGCTGTGTTTATGAATAAAGGGTCGCCTTCATGAGCAGAAGATGAAAGAAGCCAACCATGCTGCTGCTGTGCAAATCTTTGAGAGAGTAAATTCTTCGTTGCTCCCTATGAATGTGTTGGATTTGCATGGTCTCCATGTGGATGAAGCTGTGAATCAGTTGTCCAGAGTGCTGCAGGAAAAAAGTGAAGGTAGGGTTTAGGTAATAATTCTTGCCCCCTTAAAAGTAGTCTTCTCATTTTCTACTAAGAAGTCATGATACATGGCAATATTAGAGGGAATGAATGTACTTTAGTAACATGTATGTTAAAAACAACTAGGCTTTGTGTTTTCAAAGTACCCCTATGGAATTGTTCTTCTTTGATGCGACAATGATGCTTGTTGCTTTCTGTCTTGCCCCACTCTCCCTGCTTCTTTGTAAGTCTTCCTCCTGTTTCATCCTTTTAAAAAAAATTATTGAATACTTGGCCCATCCTTCCTGACATTTTAAACTGAGGTGATAATGTAAACTTACGTGTCACTGTTGCATTGCTTTTTCATGACTGTGTTGCTTTTTCAATCCTGAAAGAAGAATTATTATGTTGGAATTCTAACCAGAATGATGATATTGTCTGGAACTTCTACATTAAAGTGTGTGATTTGAGCTCTCTTTCGGAAGCTTCTGTATCAGTTTGTTGGCAGGATCTCTTGAGATCAGAATACTGCTGCTTCCAAAAATGTCATTTTACACAGTTTTGCTTGAGGGCTCATTCTTTCTCGTAGTGGAATTTCAAGTGCTTCATGAGTGTTCTTGCTGTAAAAAGATACATTTTCTGCATTACTAGTGTACCCTATAAAATTAAGCATGCTGGGAATGCCTTTGTAAGAAACATTTCCTACCAAGCTACTACTGCACAAACCTGATTTTTTGAATCAGCTGCTCCACAGAGCATAAACACAAGTGTTCAGTGGGGCCTTAGATAATCCTTTTCTTTCAATATGCATCAGAGATAATGAAATTGCATTACCTTGTGCTATTCCTGCAATGACATTTGTGTAATTTAAGCTGTAACCTAATGCTTTTTAGAACTAAATTTCCAGAACTGCACTTACATCAGGAGTCCTGAAATTGATAGTAGAGGCTCTCTGTTCAGTCCATTCACCTAAATCTAAAAAAAAAAGTTAATTTCACTGTATGTACATGGGAAAGAGATCAATACTGAGAACTTTTTTGCTGACAGAATTAATAGTAAACTAATGTAAAACCTAAATGAAGTTATGCAAGAGAGAGAGGTGGTAGTTGAGAAAAGATACCATATGACCTGATAATTCCAAACTGGCGAATCTTGACTTGTGAGAATCCAGTTTAATTTACTTTTTTCCTCTTTTTCAAGCTCTTCGTCAGTTTAGGTTGCTGTTATCTCCGGGAAGAGAGCAATTTCTTTTGTTATCAGGGCTAGATGTCCTAATAAAGCACATGGAATGTGTTGATCTGTTGATTCCCATGCTCCAGCATAGCAGAAGATAGTCCAAATAATGTGACTTAAATGTCAAAACCTGCTGGATTTATATTTTCTTTCTTCTTCATTTCTTTATTCAATAAAATGCTTTTTCTTTATTCACATTAAGATAAAACATGAAACAATACAGAAGCATCACTTAAAAATTAAATAAATTACACCCACCTCTTAATTTTGAAAGTTAAATTTATATCACAGGATATAAACTCCAATTGAATAGTAGATGACAGAAACAGTAAAGCTGCTATGAAATTGATGATCATCACATGAATCTTGCAAGCAATCTAGATTTTTAAAGTTTGACTATATTTTTTCAGAATATCATTTTCAGAACACGGGGAAAATGGTTATTTTTATGTAAAATGTGCATACCAGCATTGGAAAAACAAAGCTCTTAATCACTAGTGAGAGTTTTCAGATGAATGCATGGAAGGGTTATACTGAATGCCAAGTCTCTGCTGAGGAACAGCTTTAACTGTTACAATTCCTGCTGTTGCAGAGTACCAGCAGACGGGTGGCAAACCGTATCTCAGTGTGATCACGGGAAGAGGAAGCCATAGTCAGGGAGGAGTTGCTCGCATCAGACCAGCAGCTATCAGATACCTCACAAGCCACAACTTCAGGTGAGTTTAGATTTTTGTTACTGATAATTTTTTTTTCTTACCCCACATTTAACTAACTGAAAATTGAAGTTTAGTTTTCAAATGCTGTTAAACTACTACACAGATTAAGGCAGGTCTGCTGTTTCAGATTAAAGTAAATCCGTTGGTTCACAAATCCGCTGCAATTGTGTGACACCTATTAAATGTTAGATCCTTTCCTCTGAGATAGTTTAATTACATATTTCCATTCAAGATTGCTAGCTTTACTGTGAAAAGTTGTTAATCCTGCTTTTTATTGGTTCCCAGTACTTGCATTTGTGCTCAGCTTATGTGGGATAGCAATTTAGCAAGTCTGGGCCGGCATCAGTGTGTTTGCTGCTTTTTATATAGAGCAGTGTAGGAAGGTGAGCGTGAAGGTGAGACTCAAAAATTGCAATGACTTCCCTTCCCATTTCCTTCTTGCTTTTTATAGAATACAGCGGTGAAAATCCATTTTGAAAGAAGACAGAATGAAAGGGGAGCAGGAATGGGGGAACAGAATATAACCAAGAATATTGGGCAGCTTCTTTTTTTTTAAATCTTCATCTTAGTTTCTGCTGTTTCCAGCTCTTCATATATCTAGACACTGCAAAATCCTCCTTCAGTGTCGCATCTGAGGATGAAATGCTGATTTCCTGACTCTCGCATGCATATATACTTGACTGAGAACCTCTCCATATGTTTGATGAGAATTGAAGGAGATGGCATTGCACAAGTTTTCATGTTGAAGCTTCTTTTTTTTCTTGTTTAACAGGTTCACAGAAATAAAACCAGGCTGCCTGAAAGTCATGCTGAATTGAGGAATTGTGGAGAAGAGGAATATAGAAACTGAGATGTCAGATAACCACCAGATTACAGAAAGAAACCTCCACGTTTTGAACAACCACACTGGTATTTTGTAATCTGTTTTAACGGATGATATTTTATTAGAAGTGGTCTCAATTTACAGCAAGTGGTTTTGTCAGTATATTTCCAATAAATTTTTGTGTGGAATGGATCCTTTTTTGAACCTGCAGAAAGAAGACACTTAAAGGATTTGAAGTCTCAGAAATACAGATTAAGAATTTTGCTGAGAAACACATGATGTTTTAAAGGGAAGTCAAGGTGCAATTTTTAATATAACTGTCTTCTCAGCATACCCAGTCTGTGTCTTTTGACCCTCACACATTTTGATTGCTGTGGCTTCTGTGCTTTTAAAACTTACTACCTTGTACGAAGTTATTCTGTGATTCATAACTTTGTGCTAAACCCTTCACAAGAGCAAAGGAGAGCATCTACTGGTATTTCAAGTTGGAGCCGAGTGCTAAATGTTTCCAGATTTCTTCAAAAGTCTGGTGTCTTTAGCGGTTTTATTGTGATGGGTTGACTGGTTCGGTTGTCCTTACCCCATACTAAACTTCTCCAGATATTGAAGAAAGTGGCATATAAAGGCCTGTGCATTAAGGCCAGCTGTGTGTTTGGTAATTTTGCAGACTTTGTGTGATCTGTTAAAGGGAAAAACACAATGGTGTAGTTCAGTCTCTTCTGGAGATCCACCTACTGGATTAAAATTGTTTCTTACTTCATGGCTTTTTAAATTAAGCAAATTGAGTACTGTTTCACTTTACTAGTGTCTAAAAGTTTCATTCTCTGTGTATTGTTTGGTGATTTCCTTGTAGAAAATATGATCATGAGACATTTTACATGTATTTTTAACATCAAAGTGAATGCTAATATTGCAGTAGTAATTGCCTAACTCGAAAGTCTGGGAGTACAAAAGTTATTCTAGTTTTGGTGGTATTGCATCAGCATCTAAAAATATCTGTGTAAAAAACCAAAACAACATAAAAACCCTGAAACAAACCCCTTCAGAAATGAAATATAAACATCTGTACTTTGACAAGTGTTTCCAGTAAACAATCAGAACACTTTTTTTTAATAGAAATATCTTCTAGAATGCATTGCTGGTTTTATTTATATCTTTGTCTCCTGAAAGGCATATGAATTTTTGTTATAGGACTTTTTCAGAACAGGTGTGAGTTGTGTATTAGGAATACTATTAATAGTTTAAGGATTAATGTGAGGGGTTTTTTAATTTTTAACCACTTTGGCAGTAAATTTTATCCAGTAACTACACACACATAGAGTTTGTGTATGAATCCATATGTGTGTGCAAGTTCTGCCATTTGTATGCATGAGTACTAATAAGCAAGGAACTTCTGTGAGAAAAGCTGTCCACAGAAATAGGTTTCACTTGAAGACGTGTCTGTCTAAGTTGCTGACAAGCTGAAAGACATGATGTTTCTGAATATATCTGTATTTACTGTAATACATACACAGTAAATGTGATGCACGGTAGACTTAAAAATGAGTTTTTCATGCTTCAACAGATACAGGAATCTTTTTGTAGTGATTTCAAGTGGAAGAATTGCTTGAGGAATACTTAATGAAAGAGACTCTTTCTGGAATAACAGACTGCCATAGTAAGTTTTGTATTTTTTGTGGCTACTTAGTCCATCTGAATTGTGTCCTTTCTCTGTTCTCTCTGGGCTGCTCTGGTAACCAGTGGGTGAAATACAAAAGATCTGTGGTCCCCAGACAGCACTTGCAGAGCTATTTCTGCCAGTGCATGATGTCCTTTGTGGTGAAGCCCACCCTCCATCTTCTGTGACAGTGCCTAGACTGAGATGTCTTTTAGGCACTTGGCCTCAAGACAAGAGTTCAGACTATCAACTGTCCAGGTTGCAAATGCTAGAATTGTCTCAGCGGAGCTATGATCTTTATTTTGGACCAAGGAACTTCCTTCTGCCCCTGAACAGGTGCTTAGTGCTTCTGTTTATAACAAAGGGAGTTGCAGCTCTCTGGGACAGTTCTTTCAAGTATAGTCCCTGTTGGCTGGCCTGGGTGGCTGTTGTGTGTTGAGCTGCTTGAGTGCCCAAGCCCTATAGAGATGTGCCTGTAAACAAGGAAGTGCCAACACTTCTGGTTGTTTTGGGAGGCAGCCTAATTCACTCAGCATTTTCACACCATCCCTGACATGGACAAAGACAGCTTAGATTTCAGTTCAAAAGACGAGCAGAAAAAGTTGTCATTTTGCCCATCTGTTCATCATAATCTAGTTGACAACTTTACCCTGGAGATGAGAAACACAGCTTTTTGCCTTCTTCTGGCTTAGCAAGTGGATGATGATGATTGCACTTGATTTTTCTCTTCCCCAGAAAATGCTCTGACCAATGTTCTCAGGAATATTTTTGAAGTCTCCACTTTCTGAGCCTTTTTCAAAATTACCACTGCAAACTAAAAGTGCAAGATCAAGGGGACAAAAATTAAAAGTGTATAAACAGTCACTGGAAGTGGGCTAGGACTCTTCAGGAAAGCAGCTGTTCCTGCTGAGCTTCAGTGTCCTTCCATATTATTTTTTCATCTCTTAGTCCTGTTTGGATAAATACAGTAGAAATGTTCAGGGTAAAATCAGCTCTACCCAGTGCTAGGAGAATTTGTTTTCTCCAATCTGTCAAAGTCAGCTGAGAAATACACAGTTTAAGAGGAGTTTGGAATACTTTCCTCTCCTCTTCATTGTCCTTCAGGCTGCAGGTTGAGGTTCCTTCCAGTACTCTGAATGCCCTGTCTGGTATAGATTGATCATGCACCTGGTATACCTAGTTTGACTACAAGCTGGACTTTGGAAGATGATGGTTTAAAATTGTACCTTCAGCAGAACCAATGTTGCCTCTATTGAAAATAGTGACAGAGCCTCTGTCAGCTTCAGCACCTCTAAGTGAGGCATTGCAGTTCCGACTCAGAGAAAATACCATGAGCTCAGACTTTTTCCTCTGTAGGATCTCAAGCATGTACTTAAAAGCTGGATACAGAATAGAGCAGGAGATAATGCACAGAGGAAAAGTAGAGTTTTGTCAGTAGGGATCTCCATGCCTTCAGCTACTTGCCAGTATTCCAGAAAACAACACTGGAGTTCTAGTATTTCTCTGACTGGTTTTATAATGTATTCTGGGATGAATTATATGAAATACAATTATTTCAAAGTGATATTTCAAAGTAGGTTACATTTTAGAAGTTCCAGCCTTTCCAATGTCTTTTGCAGTTACATCAGTGAGAATCCTGAGGTGTCGTGTAAATTTTATATCATCTTACACTTTTAATTAAAATAGGAGTATTGCCACCAGCACTCTGCAATAATGTGCGACTGTTAAAATACCTATTTTGTGTACCACTTTCTATTCTATTCTTCAACAGCATGTGATTGTGATGAATGGTAGCCTTTAATATGCGACTTTTGATGTCTTCTTTTATGAAACATTTTAATAGTTATCCCAAATTTTAATTTAGAAAAATCATCCTTTTTTAACATACAAAATTAATGCTTGTGCTAACATTGATGAGTGATCCTACAGTTAAAAAAAAAAGGCCCAGAGGTGGAATTAAGAAATTTGTCTGAAGTAATGTGACTGTTGAAAGGCATTTCAGTTGATTGTGAAAGTAGTAGGGCAAAAATGTTATTTAAAAAAATATTTCAGAATACCTTGACAATATTTAATAACTTTGGCTTTTGCTTTTAATATCATGTGATACATCCCCCCCAAAACCCAACCAAAGCCCAACTGTTGATGCTATTTCAGCTGAATAAACTCTGCAGAGGATTAAAAGACTATATGTGAATATGCATGTGAAAAGACCTAGTATTGCAGCTACAAGTTGTAAAAGCTGTTAGGACCAGTACATTGGAACATAAAATTTCTATTTTTAAATTAAAAATTAAAAATGATTTTTTTATTTGTATAAAGTTGTACTTTTGCTGTTAACTATAATTTTGTTTTTTACTGAAATAGTTTTGTAATTTGCATTTAGAATTTCTAATGTGAAAAGGAATTTACAAAATCTAGTTTAATAAAGGATTTTTGCCACAAGTATATCCTTCTGTCTTTTCCTTGGAAAACTGTTTCAGCTTGTATCAAATTTTGTCAAATAGTAGTCTTGGAGTTCTGCATGAAAGCCACTTGCCTGGCTTTAGGATACCATCTGTAGGGAGATGAAGCAACCATCTGCAGGCATAAAAAGGAACAGATTTGTGGCCTGAATTTCAGTGTTGCAAGGGGGAGCTGAATGCTCAAATTACTGAACATGGGGGTCACGGTTTCAGATTTTTTTTTTGTCCTGAAGTAGCTGAAGAGATGCTTTTCCAGGCTAGCTTACTCATGGGAGAGTGAGAGCAGTGGTGTATGTCAAGGGGTGGGGCCGGTATGAGCACTGGAACAATGGGAGTTTGGGGGAGGGAAGTGTTCTGGATAGACCTCATTTAGCAAGACCACTGAGGCCAGGGGCAGTGAGGGGGTCAGATCCTGAGGAAGCACAATGCTGTAAAGTTGTGGATTCAGAGCTAGGAAGCTTGTCTTTTCCCAAGCCTGCCCCGTTCGGGTCAGGAAATTATATTCCTGTGTATTGTTCTGGAAGTGTGGAAGGACACCCGAGACCAAAGGCTGGCTGGAATCTAACCTATTTTACTAGCTCAGTTTGAGGACAACTGGCTTTGACCTAAGATGACTCCTGCAGAATCATCCCTACGGCTTCATTGCCTTGCAGCTTGGGTTGACTGCAGAAACAAGTCAGGCTTGTGCACTTCCACAGCAAAGCCCTAACTCATAAGCTGTTCAAGAGAGCAGGGAAAACAGGTTTTGGAAATACATGAAAACTTGGCAGATCCTGGTTTAGATCTGACGTGGCTGATCCTGAGCCACAGTTACTAGACCCACAGCACTGGTCAATTGTCTGGTTGGTTGTGTCTTCCTTAATTACAGGACTCCCTGCTCTGGCAGTGTGGCTCGAGGTCCGGCTTGGGCAATAGTCTCTCAAATTGTGATGTGTTAAAGTGGAGGTACTACTGCTGGACTTGGTTTCTCTCTGGAGGCAGGACAGCAGTTCAGTGCAGAGACCCAGCTTAACTCCTACCCTTGCTAAACAGTCCATCCTGATTCACCAGCTTCTGTTTCAGTTCATCCCCTTTTTTCCTCTGAGTGCTGGGATAGCCCTGAGCTCCTCTCTGCTTCCAGCTGAGAGTTTGCTCTTCAAGGGCACCCTGGAGATTTCTGAGTCTTTCTCCCTATTTAAATAAGAGTAGTAGAATATTGTAGTCTGTCCTTACTTATGAAAATGATTTGAACTTTAAGACTGAAAACTGCAATGTGATAAAAAAAAATATTGCTTGAGACAAACAGTTTTTCAAGCCAAATTATTAAAGCATAATTAAATGTGTCTGCTAGTGGGACGCGTCATGTAGCTTGACAATAGGTGGTGCCCTTGCCAATGGCATAGTGACTGTGGCAGCAGTTTTTACTGTGTCCTTACGAGAGCAGAGTTGTTTCTCTGTATGACAGGTGCTAAAGGATGTTATTGCACATCACGTGCTGTTCGTTTCTTCCTCAGAGGGAGAATACAGTTTTGTGAGTATTGTTTTGGTGAACTTTTTCCTTATTTACAGATGGGTGGGGTAGAGTTGGTTTTCAAAATACACTTACTGCTCTGTGCAAAAGATGGGCAAGACAAGTTCCTTTTTGCACTCAGGTTTGAAGATGGTATCGTCGAGATTTCTCTGTTAGCTGCCCTGGGTTGGTTTTTATAGGTTAGTTGCCTGGATGCTTGGACAGATCCGTCTGTTTGGAGACTGACACAAAGGCATTGTGCTGTTTGGTGAAGTTCTGTGCCACTGTGGGTGCTGCTGCTGGCACAGTCTTGAAAACCCTGATGGGGAGGACCCTCTTGATATTGCTTGACTTTCTGCAATCATGGGGCCTGCCTGGGCTAGCAGTGGCTTCTCTTTAGTTGCCATCACGAAAGGCTTCCTTTTTCCTATAGTGGCATCTATGTGTCAAGGAGCTGGGAAGCACTGTCTTTTGAGGATAAGCTCAGAGAACCCTTCCTGTGAACAGCAGCTGTGTTTGTTCCGAATGACAGTTCGGAACTTCAGAGGATCCAGGAGTCTTTACCACCCCCTGGGCCAGCCTGCCCTGTGTCCTGGACTGCTGGAGAGCCTTTGGGATGCTGAATCAGGTCTGCAGCCTTTCATTCCCACACCTCGATAGAAAATTCATCAGGGAGATGGTGAGGGAGCCTACCAAACACGGAGATAATCTGTAAGCTGTAAGAATCTTGTGGAGAAGATTTATGGAGGCATGTGGATGGGCCGTGCCTGAGGGGCCACATTGCCAGGTGCAGGCACAGACCCTGGAAGAGTTGTGGGGAAGATTGGCTACTACATCCAGGCAGTACCAAGAGACTGCTGTGATGAAGAAGAAAAGCCTGTTCTAGCATGAGAGACTTTATGCTGGAGAATGGATGGTGGCATGGAGTAAGGGCATGGCAGTGAATTGAGAGGATGGCAAACACTATAAGGGATCTGCAAAACCTGATAGGGAAAGTAGTCGAGGGGTGAGTGGATAGTGCAGAGGTGTCCAGAGACCCTGAAGGGTTGCAGGACTGTGCAGTAAGGAACCATGCATGTGTGGGGCACTACTCTTGGGGCAGCCCATTTCCCTCAGCTCCAGCAGAGCAGTGCTGATTTATCCAAACCAGTCTCTCAAAGCAGCCTGTCACTGGCATATACCATTCAGAGGTCTTGCTGAACTAAATGTAGTAGATAGGGCTCAGCATCCTTGTTTTGCACCATGTTCAGGTGTGGGGTTTTTCTTTTAGCTTTATTTATGTAACTATTATATTTTAAGAGTGCTACACACATCTTTGTCTTGACTGAGAAAAGAAGACTGTGTTGTAGACTTTGTGGGGGGAGAAGACTTGCAGTTTTGGTAGCTTTTGGTGACCAAATGGAGGACTTTTGACATCCATTCCACAATGGACATTTTGGAAATCTCTGCTGCTTCAGGGGTTGAAAAAAGCAGCCACATATGCCCAGTGCCACCTGAGGCCTGAGACCCTTATGCTGTCTTGCTATGTGATCTTTAACTCAAGCTGTGGAAATAGAACTGAGGAGGACCACAGGATAAAAGCTACCATCCTGCTCTTTCCTGCCTATTGTCCTAAGCTGTTTTGTGTCCTCTGTTGTTGTGTTGGGTCTAAAACTTGATTTGTGTACTCCTTGTGAGTAGGGAACATTTTTTTCATATGGCCCAGGAAAAATCTTACATGACTTGGGGAATGCTAAAGTAATAGGAACATATTAAATGCTGATGCATTTTCTCGGTGTGATCAGAATATGGTATCTCTAACTTTCTTTGAGCAGTAGAACATTTGAGTGTGGCAGTGCTGCAATGTCAGTTGTTCTTCCTACAAGCTTGGTAAGCAACTGCATGGATCAGTATTAATTTTGTATTATTTTGAGAAACAGGACTCTCTCTTGGAGACATTTGTGGCTTGTCATACATACTGGCCAGGAGAGCAAGCAGTGGAAATCCTCTGCCTGTGCCACAGATTTAATCAGTCTGTAAATGGAGAAATGGTAACCCTGTGAAGTTGGTCTGTGGGAGCTCTGCAAAATAGTGTTTGCTCCACGTCAGCTAACTTAGAAGGCATTGCCTTGGATTCCTACCTCTAAATCAGGGTAAAAGTAGTCTTCCTCACCTGTGTACCCTTCCTGTCTTTCCAGATTATCGTGTTCTACTGTCTTGCAGTGCCATATAGAGAGGTTTCGGCATTTATCAAGGTAGCCATATAAAGTAGCTGCCTTGATATGCTTTAGAGAGCAGAATATCCTGGGAGGGATGATGCACCCCTGCTGGCAGGAGGGCTTCCCCAGGAGAGCACTTTGGGAGCAGTTCAGGCCACCTACGTCAGCCTCCTGTTCTGAGCCTTATTCTGGGGTAATATCTCTGTATTCATGGACTAGAAAGGAGAAACTGGTTGGTGAAGCAGAGAGCCTGAGGCTGAGCAGTATAAGTATCCCTATCTCCTTCTTCGAAACAGGAGCAAGTGGGATAAGCACATTAAAACCAAAACCAGCTGCTGCCTTCAGATTGCTGGGTTTCCCAAGGGGAACCCGAATGGCTTCTGACCTAGCTGCGGCAAGAGGCCTGGTTTGTTTCCTTTCCTGACAAGACGAACGCAGAGTCAGCAGCACCAACTGCGGCAGGGCAAAGCCGCATGAGAGGGGCTCGGGAAAAGGGAGCGAGGGCACGGTGTCCGTTCCCGTCGTGGGTGCCGGGGCTGTGCGTGCTTGGCGGTTCCCTCGGGCCGGCATAATTAAACTGCCCGGAGCCGCCCGGAGCCGCCGGCGCTGCCCGGGGCTGCGGGGGCAGGGAAGGGGGAGCCCGCGGCGGCTGCAGCAGGGCTGCTGAGAGAACAGGCTCCCTCCAGCACTTCCCGGCTGCGGCACAGCGCAGCCCGGCGCCTCCTGGGCAGAGTCAAAGGAGGAACCAGCGTTTGCTGGCCCGGGCAGCCGCCCTCGGAGCGCCTTGGCGGCCCTCAGCCCGGCCGGGGGCTGGCCCTGCAGCCACGGGGCAGCCGCAGGGTGGGTGTGGTTTCACAGCGAAAACAACGGGAGCCTCCTCCACGGCTTCAGCAAAGCCGCTGGTGTTAGTTTGCATTGGATCCAGGTGGGGGAAGGAAGTGTGAATGTCTCCCGGGAGAGAGAAAATTGCAGAAGTCAGACAGTTGAGAGAAACAGATGTGGGCTTGCACGTTATGCACGTTCTCCCTCTGAAAATAAAATAATAATAAATTAGGCTCTTACTAACAAAATAAGCACACTTCTTGCGTGTTGTTTATATCTCTGGTGCTGGACATAAGCAACAATTAGCTTTATTTTATAATGATCATCTAGGACAGGGGAAAGGCTTGTGGGGCTAAATACAGTGGGTGTCAAGTGTCATGGTTTACTTCCTGAGCATTGCACATTCCATACTATTCAAGGCAGACCAAAATCAGAGCTGAGCAAATCTGAGAACAAAAAGGAAATCAAGCAGGGGCGACAGGAGCAGCTTCTGCCAGTCGGAGAGGACTGCCCTCAGCCCCAGGGCAAATGTCTCCCTAGAGCGCCAACAAAAAAAACCGCTTCCAGGCAAACCCAGAAAGACTCTTATTCCCTCAATAGATGGGTGTTTTGGGAATAGTACCTGATTTGGGGGAAGAAGACTGAATTTGTTCTAAGACACTGAACAGGTTGCCAGGGAGGTTGTGGACACCCCAACCTCCACATTGCTCAGCCAGGTTGGATGAGGCCTGGAGCCGCCTGGTCTAGTGGGAGGTGTCCCTGCCCATGGCCAGTGGGGGGTTGGGACTGGATGATCTTTAAGGCCCATTCCAACCCACTAACATTCTGTGATTGTACAATGTGACTACTTTTATGCTAGGCTGTCCCAGAATGGGAGATGGGGGAGTTAAGTAACCTTCAGTGCAGTTCCTAAGCACGCTTCACTTTCAAGAAAGGGGATGTAGGTTTTCATGATGCTCTGGAGGAAGGCACTTCCTGTACATTGTCCACCAGTTCTGCACTGATGTCACAGAAGGAATTATGCTAGGGTGTTAGGACACTGGATTCTGTGTATCAGATTCCAAGGAAAAAAAGTGTGTAAACGTTAGTTTTGTCACACAGCGCATGTTGCTGACAACCTGATCTCAAGAGAAATATCCCAGAAAAATAGCTAATTAGTAACCTCTACACAGCAGGAAAACATAAAAGTAATAAAGAATAGTTCTGTAGTTAAGGTAATATAAAACTGTGGTCTCAGAAAAATGGGGAAATCCCTGCCTGCCTTCCCTGCACAAGTGTATGGGTTTAATGTATGGAGCTGCATCAGTCTTGAAAGAGGCTGGATGAATGTAGATGACCACACCCAAATGTTGGCACCAAACCCAAGTTTAATCCTTGTTTACACAACTCAGGGTTTTTTGTTTTGGGCCTGAGAGGTCTGTGCTGCTCAGGCATGCCCAGGTCTGAGTTGCTCTGTGCCTTGCACCCATCTCAGCACTGCACCCAGAAACTGGGCCGTCCAAATTCCCTGGAGCAGGAGTAGCTGGAGGGCTGCTCTGCGGCCACCTGAAGAATAGGGCAAGCCTGTCACTGAAGCAGAAGAGGCAACGGCATGGGAAGGGGCTCAAGAGCTGAGTTGCGTTGGAACTTGACCTTTGTAACTCAGGAGGGAGGCAGAAGGGTCCACAGGGAGAGAGTGGCATTCCAGGCATGTTCCTTCATTTAGGCTTCTCTGTCAGGCATGCTCAAGCCCTAGTATGCTGGAGGGCTTTGACTCACCCTCTGAAGGCCTCAAGTCCTGCCCACACAATGTGTCAGGAACCTGCCTCACGCTAGATTTTGGGTTCTGTTTTATCACCACATGTTTCAGTTTGTGCCACTGCACTACCAATCCTGAGGGGTATCTAACCCACAACGTTAGGTTGCTGAGGAACCTAAGCTTATCAAGGTATAGTAAATAATGTGTGAGAGTTTTACAAAAGTCCATATAGGAAATGCTTGTGAAACTGCATTTTCATTTCCCCTTTCAGACTTAGTGCTCTCACAATGAGTAATGCTGCAGAAGTTGCTGTGCCTGGTCTGCTTTAGAGACTCCCTTAGAAATGCTCTCTGCCGTGCTGTGAGGAAGCCTCCCTTTTCAGATATCTGTTCCTGGGAAGGGAGTGATTTCACCTCAGGTTGAAGTGGGTCTGGATAACCTAACTGATTTCTCCTGTACTGCCCAGGAACTAGGGGCAAAGCAAATAGCCACATCCCAGTTTTCCCAAAACACAGATGGCATCTTGACCATATACATTTTTCCTGCCTCCCTTTGAAAATGATACAAAAAAAGAATTAGGCTTTTTTTTTCACAAAATAAGCATACTTCTTCTTGTATGTTGTTTATATCTCTGGTACAGTGGCTAAACATAAGCAATAATTAGTTTATTTTGTATAACAATGATCGTCTAGGACAGGAGAAAAGCTTGTAGGGCTAAATACAGTGGGGGTATCAAGAGTGTCATGGTTTACTTCCTGAGCATTGCACATATCATACTGTTTGAGGCAGACCAAAATCAGAGCTGAGCGAATCTGAGAACAGAAAAGAAATCAGGCAGCAGGGACAGAAGCAGCTGCCTTCCTTAATCTCAAACTCCTTCCTAACACCAGCAGCTTTCTCGTTTCTCCAAGACAGACAGAAATCCATGGATTAAGAAGAAATGTGACCTTTCATTGTAGACTGACCCATGTTAAAATCCTGGGTAATATTATTTTACATAATTTCTATAAACCTTTAGTTACTTGTGGTTTAAGACTTTATTTTTTGCTGTCAGCCTACTTTTCAATGCAAAAATAAATTGCAATCCTCCACTCCGCCCCATAAATATTTTCCACAACAAAGTGTTTGTTTCTGAAAGTCCCAGATAATGACTCATAATGAGTTTTTAAAAAAGGAGAAGCAACGTATTTTTTAATGTATTAACTATTCTCTCATAGCCAGATGTTCCCCTTCATTGCACAGCATGAAGAGGTGAAAAGGAGCAGAAAAACTGCAGTAAGAAAGAAAAAAAGAAAACTCCAAAAGAACCCAACAAGCAACCAAGGATCAAGAGAAACAGGTCAGGTGTCAATATTACATCTAACTTTGGCATTACCTACATTACCTACATGTGCAAAGTGCATGGAGGTTGAGGGTCTTTTGCTGGAGTTCCAGGTCACTTGGAAGTGAAGTAATGGAGCAAATGCATGAAGCTTGTATATTCTTAGAAAAGGTCTCAAATAAATCAAATTCAACTATTTTGGGGAAGTTATTGGTTCAAGTTCCTTCAGGAAACACGGTGGAGAGAAATGGGTGGAAAGCAAGATATTTTAGAACATGTTTCTTACTCTACAATTTTATTTCTTTGCTGAGTTCACTCAGTTCAAAAGTTGTTTATGAAGTATTTCACAGATGGATGCACTCTTTTTCCAAAATGCAAACTACTTGGCCAGATGGCCTCACATCTGGATTAATCTCACCACAAAACAGAGAAGAGTAGTTGCATTTTTAAGTATCTGCTCTCTGTAGCAGACCTAAAGTTGGTGATGATCACCAAAGACATTTATATCAGTATAATTTGCAAATAGTATTTATTTCTCTACTTTTGACAGTTCTGAATGTTTCGGATGGAAACATTTCAAAATGTTTGCGTGTCTGATTTTCTTTATCACAATTGCAATGGAAACTTATTGCTTGATTTCTCACACTGGTTTTGGAAAGCCAAACCCAGTCTAAAAACAGACAAATAGATGTTTAATGTGAAAATTAAGTAACACAAGTTCTCATATAGCACAGTTAGCGCGCTGAAGCCCGTTATTCAAAATCTTGTCTCAAACTAAAAGGAAAATTGAAGATTTTAAGAAGATAGGATTCCCATAATGCCTCCTGTGAGCCTTCCTTACCTTCATCCCTGCTGATAATTAACTGAATTAATTTCATTTCATAGGCAAAAGAAACAAATTGATTCCCCAGCTTAACTGTGCAGAACTGTTCTGCAAGATTTGTATCGGCAGGTTTACAGCATGTTTACATAGGTTATATTCTTTTTATATTTTTGGCACAAACTGCCTTTCATCTACACATAAATTATCTTTTTGTTTCCTCTTTGCTGTATCTTGTAAATTATTCTGTTGGGTTTTAATCTTTTTTGGAAGCAGTATGAGTTTATCTTGGAATGCATTGTACTGTCATAATGTTAATGTGGACAAATTCATTAACTGTCTTCAGACAGTTTCCATCCTGCAAAGGACATAAAATGCATGGCTTTAGATCTGGATCAGGCAGCCTGTTCCTACCACTTCATGGCTAGAGATGGCTTCACTGAGCCCAGAATATTTACTGAAAAGGACTTGGTTTTGATTTCTGTGCCCCTGGGTTTCAAGGCTGCTTGGGAACCCGTTGCTCATGCCTCTGCCTGAGGACCAGACATCCCAGTGCACTGGTCATCCAGGCCCCTTGTGTTCAGCCTGGGGGCAGCTCTCCTGCTGTGCCAGTGCACTTGGGCTGCTTCAGGAGAATGGGACAGGAGTGCCCTCCCTGCAGTCTGATTACCTGGTCAGACAAAGTGGACAACCTCTTGTGCTGACAGCTCCTAGAGTGTAGACCATAGACACTTGAAATTCTGAAGCTATCATCACAGCTTTGCTTTCAGTATTGTGGTAGTAGTTGTGGTAGCTGGAAATGATGAGAATCTGGCCAGCTCAATTTGTATCTGCTGGGAAAGGTGGGAGTGTCGATGTCTGTGGTTCCTCCACCTGCTCAGCCTCCTTATGCTGGTAGAAGAGAGTCCATATATGCTGATAAAATGATACCACTGATCAATCCTAACCAATGCTTCAGAGGGATCCTCAGTGAATTACCACAAAACTGTGTACATCAATGTTGAATCAGCCCAAAGTGCCTGCCCTGGGCTTTTGCACAAGGTCAGCTAAGCATGTATACTCTCCTCTGTAAAGGCAGGGCCAGATTCCAGGTTGCAGAAAAATACCCGAAGTGTCATTCCTGCTACTGGAGTGTGAATCACACGTAGCCCTGCTGGGAAGTTACTGATCTGCTCCTTTTCTCCTCGCATGTGTCGAGCTGCTCTGTGCCATTAACCCCTGTAGTGGGGAGGAGGCAGCTGTAGGAGCAGCAGAGTGCAAAGAAAAAGCTTTCTGCGGCCTGGAGGGTTTGCCTCCCTCCCCCATCTTCAAGGCTTTTACATCTGCTCGCATAGTCACCAAGGAGAGAAAGATATACCAACTCATACACCAACCCACAACAAACCCACACAGGCAGAGCTGCGAAGTCTCACCAGGAAGCTGACTTACCCTAAACCTCTCCACTCTTTCTCGTCACACTGCAACTGGGTCTGCTGTCACTGCTGCCTCCAGATGAACTAGACCAGTTGCCAGGACTAATTTGGCCTGTATGAGCAGGGGTCTCTGGTTACTTCTAGAGGTTTTGTGTTTTTTGTCCTCTCAATAATATAATTGTTCTAATCTGCTAAAAAAGAAGTCTATCTGAAAAAGCCAAGAACACAGAACACCACTCTTCTTTCTTGCTTTCCCTGTCTCGTCTAGGATTGTTGACTTCTGTAACATTTATTTTCAACAGCCGCTTTCAGCTTCCTGCCTCTGGTGAGTTCATTGCATATTCTTTTTTTTCAAGAAGTCTTAGTGTGAATTGATATTCTGAATCAAATTCAGTACATTTTGTTTTACTTTTGTTAATTACTTTTATTAAGAAGTTTGTGAAATTGGTTCACGTAATCAGTTTTACTTTTCATACCATCTGTTAAATACTCAGTATTGTGATATATAATTAAACACTGGTCTAGGTCTTGCATTTTCTGGATTTTCATTTGTTCCAGATTTTTTTTCCACTTCTGCATAAAAAGGCCTTGTATAAAAGAGAAAATGGGAATTATTACTCTAAAGATAGTGGGTCTAATTCTGATGCTCTTTGCTGTTGTATGAACTATGAACGCAGGAGTGATAGACACGTGTAAACCTGCAACACCTCAAAGGATGAACATCTTCCCCATTTGTGAAACACATCATGCTTATGAGAAAACTGTTCTGCTTCATCTTAAATATTCCCAGGCAAATTTAGTGAAGATTCTATTATGAAAATTTGAGAAACGCGTTCTTAGGACTGGAGTGAGATTCAAAGTATTTTTAATTTGCCGACATATCTGTCGCTGGCTCTGGCTCCTGAGGCTGCTTGGCCCCTCTGGGTCTAACAAGTGCCCGTGCCACCTTCTGAGATGGAAGATTGCTGTGTAAATGGCCATGTCCGTAAGTCTTTGCTTTCAGCTCGCTCCCACGGCTTCTTCTCTGCTTTCTGAGCCTACTGTGGCGTGCTTATGGTGTGGTCACCTTAGAGAGCAGTATGTGCGTGCATGCATGTGTGCACATGTGTGCACACCCATTTCTAGATCCTGCTTTCGAAACCTACATCTTATGATGCTCTAGTGGCTATGGGATGGTCTTGTCACATTGCCCATGAGATGCAGTTAATCTGGAAGGTAAAGGAAAATAGAGCACACTGAGGTCAGAACCATCCCTCTGACACAGGTCCCCGCAAAAAATCTGAATGTGGATTTAAGACTTTCTAACTTCTCCTTTCAGCGGTGTTTCCACCTGTGGATGGGACAGGAGGGGAGCCGTGGCATCTGGCAGAGGCCAATTTTAACGTGGGATTTATCCTGAAGAAAATACTTGCTGAAGAAAAAGGTATGATAAATGAGATAAATTAATTGTAGTAGACACATCTGTCAGCAAATTTTGGTGTCTGTTGGTGTTGGAATAAGGTGGGATTGTGCTGCATCGTATTTCACATTTTCAAACCCCTTCAGTATGTCAGATGTTCCTGTAGGAAGGACCATATATGTATACTTACTTGACTGTAGAAGGGGTCTAATGTAATTTTTCAGAGACAGGTCTGAAGATTCAAATTAAGTCAAATCTACCAGAGAAAGTGGGTACAGACTTGATGTGAATACCATGTTTGAGATTTGGGCACTAACTGCAGGAACAAAAAGCCGCACACATGCACTTTCTTCCTGCTAAGTGTAGAGAGTAGCCCTTGGTGGGACATAATACCAAGTTTTATCTTCCCTAGATTAGGTACTGCAAACCAGGAAAAATCGTATTTATAGAGAATCTGTGTTTTTATAAGTGATCTGTACTGACTAAGTTCCAGAGCAAAGAATTAAATTTTAAAATGGGCTTGATTTTCATGTATAGCAAGACACAAATTCATAGGCCATCAGCAGGGCAACATGGCTGTAAATTACTGTAATTTATTCCCATTTTAAGGTAATTTTACTGTGCCAAAGCAGTGTGAGATCATCTCATAGCAGAAGAGCATCAGGCCTAACCATTGAGAGACTGACGCTAAAGTCGCATCGCTGGTAACAGCTGCTAGTGCCAGTGATCTATGGGAGGTAATCTCTTGTGCAGTGCGGGGCAAGCCGTACGAATCCTCAAAGGTGTAAGTGGGTGATTTGCAGTATACCCAGAGCACACAGGAAATGAGCAGCCACTGTGGTGGCAGTCTCGCAGGCTGCGCCCCGTTTTGTAGAGCAGCGGGGCTGCACCAGCGGAAGCTCCCGGGGAGCTTTTCTCAGTGACTCTTTCTGATAATCAGCCAGGAGGACACCCAGGTAGGGAGATGAAATTCTGCCGTTTCTCCTCTTGCTTTTGCTCTGCAGTTCTAGATGCATAACAACAGGTGGGTTAGACACTTTAATGTTAAAGATGTTCTGTGAAAATTACCTTTGCTCTCTAAAGCAAACCCCCCATTTTCTTTGTAAAATGTTGGGGCTGTGATTCTATAGTTTTCACCAAGAAACAGTAGAATGTTACTGAATGCACCATTCAAGTGATCAATTCGATTGACATTGACCATAAAATAAAAAATTGCAGATTTTTGTAGTGCTTTTGATTATTGTTTAAAAGAGGTAAAAGAAGTAACTTAAAACTTGCCTTTTTCAAAGTCTTAATGTGACATTTCAGACATCACACCGCACAGCTTAACATGACTTCCAAATTAGGTTCTCACTTTTTGGCCAGTAGTGTGTGGTTTTATTGAATCTGCAGTTTTTAAATGTTTCCATGCTATGACACAGTTTACAGCTGAAAAATGTCTTGAGATAACCCCAGCATAGTAATTAAGAAAGGAAGTTGGCCGCAGCTGTCTCAAGTCCACTATTAAAGCATTATGGCCTTAAAATACTGGACAGGATCACACAAACACAACAAAGCAATGTAACAACAAAATTTGTGGGCTGTAGCCTACCACTAGTTCTTCTCCACAAAACCAAGTAGAGTTTCATATGTATTTAGCAGAATTTAGTTGTCCTTCAATTTTTATGTCAGTGAAGAACTGGAAAACCTTCCCAATTCACCAGAAGCATCAGTGTACAATGGAAGGGGAGACATTTGGAGCCAGCAAAATCTCTGTAATGCAGCCGTGAGTGTGAGCACTGGAAGTTGTGACTACAGAACCTTGGTATATCAGGTCTAATACGAGCAACTGCCAAAGTGGCAGGGAGCAATAGTCCCAGCAGTCACATTCTGCTGGAGGCTGTGCTGGAATATCACTGTCACTGCTGACAGGGTAGCTGAAGGATAGCTGGGAACACAGTCTGGGCACTTGCTGTGTGCATGTTTTCCTCACAGAGCAGGTATGGGAGTGGTTTGTGCTCAGCCCTGCTTGCGGCCGTGCCCTGTGTTTTTTGCAGAACCTTTATAACTCCCACCCGGCACAGTTGCCTGCTGCAGTCTCTGTGCTGTATTTCTTTTGCATGAGGACTCACATTTAGTCTTTGGTTACGGAAGCCAATGAGAAGTATAAATTCCTGAGGGATGAGGGTGGGGCTGAACTTGGCATGCTTCTCTTCACCTGACAAAATGTATGAACCTGCTGAAAACCACATGAGGATTCTGCTATGGTTTGAGGATTTCCTTAAGGGTGACCGGTCACACAGGAAAGATCCAACATGTCCTGGAAAAGGAGCAAATGCCTCTCCTGGCAGAAGCTGTCCTGGTGGGCTGTGGTTACGTACTGTGCATGATGCCACTTTTCACACAAGTGTGAGTACGAAGTACCAGTAACTGACACGTGTCCGGTTTGAGGTTGTTGTGCCATCTGGTGATATCTCTTTTCCTCATAAGTGACAGTAAGTTGCTTCTGAAGGTTTTCCTGATTTTTGTGTCAAAATACAGATATAACTGGCTCTCCTAATATAAAAGCGTGAGACCAAGACTGCTACATAGCTAGGAGTCTCCTTTGGTTGTCTCCTGTGCCATGGTCATTGAAAGAATATGAAACCTCCCACACTTGCAAGAAAACCGTTCTGTCCTTTTGTTGATAGGCATGCCAGTGGACACGGAGGCCTCATCTGTGAGCTTGTGTTTTTCTCACTATAAAAATATATTATGAAACAGCTGTTGTAAAAACCCTTCATGTAATTTCTTTAGTTTCCATCAATTTAAATACAAGGTTTTAAATTCATGTATCTTTCAGTGGAATTTAAATTCTGGATGAAAAGCTGTTGGGTAAAATATCTCTGAGTTTGAAGCAAGGCCACCAGGATTCAAAAATAAAGCATGGGAAATGTTCTCATAATGTTCAAACATCTCTCTCCTAAAATATCTCTCCTTTCATATCTGTGATCATTTTCATTCAAAGTATGTAAAAATCAAGAAAATCAAGGAAAACTTTCTATGTTTCCCACTGAAGAACTCTGCATTAAGATTTACCATAGCGTGAGGATTTGCATGATCTTGAAACCAACTGAAGCCAAGTAGATGTCAACTGTAAATATGTGAAATGGCTTCTCAAAATACTCAGCTGAAGAATGAGTGAGAAGGATTTATGTATTACTTTTGGTTGTAGATTATGTTCTCCTCCTAACCTATTCCATATGACTCACTGCTGTCTGCAGTATGTTTTATATAAAAGTGGCAAGATATTAAGGTTGTAATAGAATTAGAGAAACATAAAGGAAAACAGGCACTAAAATATATATTCTGCTGTGGCATATGGTTGGCGTAAGATATAAATCAATGTAAAATCTAAGATACCAGGTATAACTTGTGCTAATTCCAGAAAAAAAGAAAAAAAGAAAAGAAAAGAAAAGAAAAGAGAAAAGAAAAGAAAAGAAAAGAAAAGAAAAGAAAAGAAAAGAAAAGAAAAGAAAGAAAAGAAAAGAAAAGAAAAGAAAAGAAAAGAAAAGAAAAGAAAAGAAAAGAAAAGAGAAAAGAAAGGCATGTTCCTTTGAAATTGGTCTTTAATCATAACTATACATTGAACGTAGGCAGTTTGATGTAGGCAAGTATGCATGCCCATTTATTTTATCTAATTAATTTGCTATAATTAGTGAATTCTAGAGAGGCTACATACTGAGAAAAAAACCTCCTACTTGTGCTGTAGATACATATTATCTCTTATTTTATCCTTGTGCTGGATATAGTGCATGAATACTGAGTCATGAGATATATCGTGGAAGGCAACTCCTTTTTTAACTTATAAAATAAATGAAAAGGATAAAGATTTTAAATCAACAAACACAGGACAAGTTATGATAACTGTATATTTTGTATTGCACCTTCTATTTGAAAAGTAATTGAAATTATTTCTAAGCAAGCCCTTCAAATTTTTAACATTTTAATGTACATGTGTGCACACAAAAAATTTAAAAATGATATTAAAGATGGCAGTTTCCCTCTGTGTGAAATCTAGAGTATGATTTTAAACACTCTGGTATATACAGAGACAAGAAAAAGGTTTTTGCTTTTGGCAATCCTAAGGGGGAAAAGTTAAAATTATCAGTGAGTTTCTGTGTTATTAAATAAATAATCAACCAAACTATTGTTACTTCCTTTGCTAGCTTTGCTCATTAACTTCAGAAGTTTAATATTAATCACAGCAAAACTAACAGTGTCATGCAGTAAATATGAGTTCTTCCTAAATTAAAAAATATCAGTATGTTTTAGTAAGAGGTAATTTTTATGAATTATTTGATCAACTGAAGTATCATTATTTACTACTCAAAACACCTGTACATCCAACACATTTTAGTCTTATCACAAAATATACAAAAATAATCTTCCATGAAGCATTGACTAATTCTGTTCTAACTAACATTTTCCTCCTCCACCTTTACCTCCCACTGAAATCAAACCTGTGCAAACATATAACTTAATGAATATGGAGAACCTCCTTTTCCTCCCGCTGATATTAGGGGCAGAAGATCTAGGCTCGAAAACCTTCTTATAAACCAGAGCAAAGTTAAACCTGAAGAGACCTCTGAAAGTAATGTTGGAGATCTTGCAAGGGATCCGTGGAGGAAAATGGAGAAGTGATAGGATAATTTTTTAAGACCTTTTAACATTGAGGAGGGTGTTATATCACCTGTATTGTTCATGCATTAGCTGTTAGCTATACTGTTAATATTGATTACATAGTAGTGTTTAAGGGACCCAGTCAAGAAGATCGGGTAGTGTGCAAACAAGGGAGAGGAGTGCAGTCCTACCCCAGGTTAGAGCCAGAACACGTAGAAGCCAGCCCTCTCCACTGCAGTGGGCTTGGCACAGGCTCTGCAAGAGGGGAAGCCCTTTTGCCTGCCCATGCAAGTATGTATGTGGAGTTGCCAGTTTAACACTTTACCATATTACACATCTGCGGGATTTAATACCAATCCACACGTCTTCTTAACAACAAACCATTGTAACATATAGTAAAGATGTGTCTAAAAAATGTGATGGCTGCATACACGGCAGAAATGTAGTAATTTACAATGCGTGACTATGTAATTTTTAATGTAAAACTCAATTACATACGTAGGCTATTGCAAATCTCCATTTAGCATAGCAGTAAACTCTGCTCATGCGCATGCAGTACACATATGTATTTATATGTAGAAATAAAGGAATGTAAAGACCACGGTCATTGCAATAATGCATCCATTTGATGCAAAATATATATACAGGTTTTCAAATGATGGTAAGATATCTTGCCCACAATAATCTGTTTCCTACAGCAATCTGTAGCAATGCCTTTTGCAGTTAATGCCAATTAATATCAATGTGTCCATACAGATTTGTATATAGACATACACATATGGGTGTAATTTTTTTTGTACTTGGATGTATTGATTCATTATTGAAATAGTTACATTTTAAATATGCACTGATTATTTTCAATATTTTTGTATATATTTGTGCATCTCCACTTCTATGCATCTAGTCTAGCAAATAATGCATAATTCTGTGAGAAATTACAAATGCTTGTTTAAAACTAAGAAATATTAGTTGTATATGAACGGGAAATGGATACTGCATGATAATTACGCCTGTGTCTGCAGATGGCAAAAAAAAATCCCAAACAGAAATAGGGAAAGGACTAGGCTCTCTGGAAGAAAATCACAATCATTGTTGAAGGTTGTAAATAAAAGAATAGCCCATATTTTGACAGCCAAAAAAAAATTGGGAGATTTTGAAGAGTTAAATCTGTAAAAAAAACACAAACCCCTACAAAAATATGTTGTAAGTGCCTTTTTGATTTGTCTCAAACTTAAGAAAATTGAACTGTGTTAAAAGAGGATGTGGCAAAAAAAATTTGAAGTGGTTTGAGGCTCAAAACTGCAAACATTTGCACATGTGAATGATTCTACACATACAGTAATCTGATTGAAGTCAATTACTTAAATATAATGTATTTTATAATATGAATCCTTCAGTTTGGCTACAATGCAGTTAGACTTGCTGAAAATTTGCTTTTGACCTGTAAGTCATTCTGGTAGAATGACTATTCATAGGTACGTGTGATAGCGCTGCAGTCAGCACATAGCGCTTTATCCATGTTCATCTACAAGTGTATCTGTATCCCCATCTGGACCCAAAAGTAGTTCTGTGTCAGTGGTGAATATATATGTAGAGATATAGAAGTATATGTGTGTGTACAGAAACAGGGACGATGAGGGAAGGCAGACGGACAGATGGTTGATGAACTTCTGTGCTTGAACGTACACACGTGTGACATTTGCACACCAGCTGCTCCATGTATGGCTGTATCTGTAGTGAAACTCAAACAGTTTTTCTCTGCTTAAGAGCAGAGAAAGAAAATTATCACAGAGAAGGGTGGGAAAGTGAGGTGACATATCTAGTATCTTGCAGAAGGAAAATGCTAGGCTTACCTAACTTCAGGCTAAACACGCTGCTCCATTTCTGATGACTTTGAGGATACTGGATCAGACTGAGAATGGTTCATGAGCCAGGCCTCTGTGAAGGGATTACTTTCCTACACTTGATTTACCCAAATTTTAATTTGGAAAGGATTCAATACAGTTACTGAAAATGGATCCCTTTTGAAAATGCCCTATCGTGCCATGAATGCCGCATAGTTCGTAATTTACCGTGGCACGCCACAAACTTGTGAAGAAAAATTACTTTGGACTCATGGTTAGCACTGTCAGATCTCATCGAATTCTATTTAGAGATTTAGGATCTCGGATCAGTACATGAGAGTCTTACGGGCTTTTTGTTAATTTTTGGAGTGGTTCTAATAATTTGTGCTCATGTGTAGCTAAATCAAGGTGTGTTTAGCCCCAGCAAGAGGGTTCTTAAAATAAATATTTCTTTTGTCTTGGATAATTAAAATGAGAGTTAAATAGTTTTTCTCAGTGACTATAGTAAATTGAATAGATGTTTAGACATGTCATTATCCATTACTTATATATATATAATTATAGGTACGATTACTAGAGCAATGAAATAGAAAATTTTTCTTTAAGATATCTCATTAAGCAGTTTTATATATACGTGCAGTGTGTAAGCATGTGTGTAAATATGCAAATTTTGTTATATGAAAAGCTTTCGTCCCTTTATAGGACTTCACATCTCATCAACCTTGTAAACAACATTAGTCTGTGTATGTTGTTGTTTAGTATCAAGATTTCACATTCTCAATATGAGGGAATGTCCTTTAAATCTGATAACTTGAGTTCCCTTGCTAATAATAAAATTGGCAGGATTATTGAATATTTGATCATAAATCCTTTTCTTCAGTTTCAGTTGTTAAACCTGCCAAATAAAGTAACAGAGGTATTTTCAGGTGTTGTTTTGATCCCAAAATGATTTTTTGCAAAGGCTCCTAAGATAGTTGTTCTCTATTTTCCCTAAATTTCATAAATTAGAAATTGAAAACAAAATTTAGTTTTGTATTTTTTTAAAAACAAAGCACTGAAATTTGAAAACAGGAACAGGATTTCAGTTTGTGAATAAGGGAGTGAAAGAAAAATTTTCAAGTTTTTATGTCTGCATTTTTTTTTTAATACTGGAAGGAGATTGTTTTTGAGATGACAAAACATCCTTTGAAAATAGGGGTTCATTGCATGTTGCTTGCTATTCTAACTTTAGAAAGCCATTGCAGAGATAATTGGATAAAGGATTAAGGATAAAAAATCTGTATAAAAGTTCTCATCCAAGATTCTAAGCATCCTTTCAATTCTTTAAAATATAAAAACACATTGAAAGGTAGTCTGGCAATTAATCCGTGAGTATTATAAATATATCAGACAGCTGAAGCATTCTGCCAGTGAGTAACCTGTCATCTTGCTCTTGGGCCAGAGAATAGAGATGGCCGCTGTGGCAGCCTGCTTGGGAAGTGAACGAGTTGAATGCAGCTTTTTTGGTGGAGTAGTCTGGAGAACAGATGCAGCACGTTGCAAAGGTACAGACTGTAAGCCAGTTCTCCTTCACGGCGGTGGTACCACCACTGAATGCCACTATGGACTGAAACGCTGACACTGTCTGTGGTGCTGGGAGGCTGATTGGCAAGACAGGGTTATAGATCAAATTGTCTTAAAAGGAGTTAAAAAACCAGGAGGCAGCTAATGCAAATGTCAGAGAATCAGCTTAATGAATGCATGATGGGTGCAGCAAGGGGCCATTTGCTTGCAGACCAGCTGCAGTCTCCAGACGGACTGCAGCTGATGGATTAGTTTTCAGGAGCCCTGTGCGGTGGAAGCAGTCTGAAGTTTTGTATCTGAATGGAGCAAGTACATCTGATCCACAGAGCTGAAAACAAGGTGGTGTGACCTTGACAACCTGGTGATCTAGCAGAGCGTCCAGACTGGACCCACAACAGCCACAGTTTCTTTGTCTCAGGGGCTGCCTCTTCTGGATTCTGTCACTAACCAGGCAAGATCATCTCTGCCCTGTCTGGATTCCTGCAAGCCTTTGTCCTCCTCCCTCTCCTTCTGCTTGCAGGAGTTGTTCTCAGGCCCCATCCATGCCCTGCAGTGCCTAATGGAGGTGAAGGTGTAGGCTGCACACTGTTCTGGTCAGTGAGGGTAGTCTTCATGCCTCCTTCCTCTCCTCAAGATCCTCTAACTAAGGGATGCAAGGAGACTTCTTACGTGTCTGTAGTGCAATTAGAAGGAGCAGTGGTTACAATCAACACACGGGAGGAGAACTGTAGCCACTGTTTTGCAGAGCCCACCTCTGTGTGAGGTGGGATTTACAAGAGTGGTGTAGGCAGGCAAAGACAGTAAGTACACGCAAGCATTGCACAGCAAGTGGAAGTCTCTCCAGTGGCTTTCAACCTTTTCTATTAGTATAAATATTTTTATTTCCTTTCAATGTCAGGTCTCTTCAAGAACTAGTATACACAGTGCTCAAACTGAAAAATTAGCCTGCTCTTATCCTGATATCAACAGGAATTGCAGTGAGATGTAATTGGGGTAGTGAGTGGATAAGGGCAATAATAGTTAGCATGTTAACTGTTTTAACTCCCTCAAGCATTTTGTGACTGCCTGATCTAAAAAGCCTGTTGTTTGTCTGCATGGTTTGGTTACATATGAGCTAATTCAATTCAAATTCCAGCCTACTTGAGGGTGCACTCTCAATATTCAAGGTAGGTTTTGAAATCAGAAGTTCCTGACTGTTTTGATTTTCCCCTATAAGATGCTGTCCATTCCCTGGAGATGTTTAGCCATAGCGAGTCATGCTCACAATGATCTTATAGTAGATGCCAGAGGCATTCTTGGCATAAATGAAAATCCCATTTGTTTCAGCTGATAAACTTACCCCTTTTGGTACAGCAGTCTTGCTTGCCTTTGTTGGTAGAGTTCTTTCAACAAATACTAGGTTACAATGGGATTTTTATTGGATCGGGTGTTTTCATGCGATGTTTATTCATGTGAATCCTCTACCTGCAAAGAGCTTGGTGTTGTTGTGCTCCTCTTCCCATGCCATCACATGGTGGGTTGGTAACACTGCTCACCTTCTCTGTACCACATTCAGCCATGATCAAGTGTGAGGCATTTTACTTGCATGAGATTGCTGAGGTGCAGGTCAGACACTGCCCAGAGAGCGACTGTACGTCTTCTTGTGCTCACATCATCGTGAAGTACAAGGTCTCTGTAACCACACGCTACTGCCACGGTTCTGTATTCCAAAGACAGAGGGAACAAAACCTGAAGTTTACTAAAGGATGCTACTCAGAGTGATGACACAAGGATAAGACATGCATTCTTATACCTAATGATTTCATAAAAGGTCCTACCTTATTATTCAAATAATATCTTCTATTGTTATGAGTGATGGAAGCACAAATCAAAAAAAAAAAGTAAAAGAAGACACAGGTTTATAGCTTCAATTCCAGATACAAAATGAACGTAATAAGGTTGGTACATTTTTGAAAATCAAATTGCTGGAGAAAAAAATCCGTCAGCAGTTTGGACTGCATTTCTGATCTGTGATCAGAAAGTTTTGTGTGGTCTTGTAATGGGTGTAGCACACGTACTGTCGGAGCAAGACAGAATGTGAGAGAAAGGGACCAAAACTTTTGAAAATATTTATAAAATTGGTTGTATACTGAGGCATAGATGTGCCCAGTACTGTACTGTCCTTTAAAGGTTTTTTGCTGATGTTTAATCAAGAGTTTTCCATCAATTGCGGTGAACTTGCAAAATTATTTTAATACAGCAATACTGCTCTTACCCTGAGGCTGCAACAAGGACCAGCTATGTGCCTAATAAAAAATATTTCTTCAATATGCACATATGTAGTCCCAATTATATAGGGAGGCACATGAACTCCAAATTGTAAGTAAATGTGAGATCAGGGCCACTGAGCGCAATTTGTCTGCAGGTCCAGAATATGGACCTTGTTTTATACCAGGGGTTTTTTATTACTCATTGATGGATTGTAGAACAATATAATTTGCTTTGAAAGCAATTCTGCACTGTCACAATGGAATATTTCAGCTTTTGTTATTGTCTGTCAACTAGCCATGTTCACTAGTCCTTAACATCTCTTTCCGTCTTTAATAATTGCTGTACTTTCTTTCAAAATAGCCAGTATAATCAGACCTGGTAATCAACAAGTTGAGTAGCAGAACAATCCTTTTATCTGTCTTTCTCTGTTTTGGCATTTATGAAATTGCAGAAGTCATTCTTTGGACATCCTTATTTTCTCCCACATTCCAATATACACAAAATAATGAACCTGAAGGCACTAAGGACTACTTGCACCAAAGAAATGTTTGTTCTGGAAAGGATACTTGGTACACGGAAACTTCCTCCTGGAGTGTGCAGCTTTGTCTGAATAATACACTACTGTCTTGTGGTGAATTGAGGTGTTTTCAAACTGTACTGCTGACCCAATTTCGAAGTAGAATACTCTGAAGGAGATATTATGATTCATTTAACTAATTGCCATGTGTATCCTACATATGCTTTTTGAATTTTTCATAGATGTATTTTGTAAAGTTCTTGTTTAATTCCCTTGAGAGCTTGTTTGGAGGATGGAGAAGGCGAAACACAGAAGTTAGACCTAATGAATCTTTAAAAGCAAATTTTCAACTGCTGCCACCAAAACTTAAAGTCACGGAGCGACTTGTTTCCCAGCAGCCAGGAATGTTGTGAAGCAGCCTCAGCCTCCATCCTGCTTCCTAGAAGCGAGCGGCGATGGTGAGAGCAGGGCCTGGCTGGTAGGCCAGGAAGCACCGTCTGTTGCAATGACTGCCGTAGATACCGTCACTCAAGTACGCCCAGGGACGGCCCCGCGCACTCGGTGCCGCCTCTATAAAGCAGCGTGCTCCGGCCACACATCCTCCTTCAGCCGGGGCATCTGGCGGGAGAGGTGCAGGTGTGCCAGCAGCACCAGAGGAGGTAGGGCACTGCCTCACTGCAAAATGAAAGCAGGACTCATAGCAGTTGTCAGTGCCTGTAAAATGTTCTCTCTAAGCTCATCTAGCACTTTCCTTTTCCTTTGTTTTTCCCCTTTGTGGAGTAAGCCAAAGCTTGGAGAGTACTAGAAATGTGGGGGGTGGTGGTGGTGCTGGGGTTTAGGGTACCGAAAGTGGAGAGCGTTACACTAAAATACAATATATGCCTTTTGTGACCGTTTATTCGTTCCTGTACAAATAACCTTCAGCTGTGATGTCTCTTTTCATAGATGAAGGAAACAGAAATATATTAGTTATGTAACATACACATGACATTTTGAAATTATGCAGTGATACTTTTTTCAAAAAATTACTTTTGTTCATCAGAAGTAATTTGTCTTCAATTTTGCTGTTAGTGATTTTCGTAGCATCGTGTGTGTCACCCTGTGTGAGCAGTGAATCTTGCACACAGCTAGTGGGGAAGAGACAAATGCTTTCAAATAGGAAAATTTGACTGAATGCTGGCAGGAGCTCAAAAGCAGTTACATACTCTGAAAAGTACTCTTAGTTCAGTTTTACAAGAGAGTAAATGTCAGGGCAGTTGTATCCCCTTCAAATGAAATTGTTTTGAAGGGGCAAGCATTGGTAGTGGGGCTTTCTTTGTCGTGTTGAAAATGCTTCTTGCTTGTTGAAAATGATTTGTAAGACAAAAATTAATTTTTTTTTGTATTTTTGCTGTGAATCCTTCATTGCTTTTGAAAATTGTTAAAGTTCATGTTGCTTGAGATTCACACCTGAAGTCTTTGTTTCCTTATTGTCACAAGTGGTTCAATATTACTCTTCCACATAGGATTGTTTAAATAGCCAAATTGGTTAGCAAAGGGCTTTTTGTCTCTTGACTACTTCTAGAGAGCATGGGTACATTTTTAAAGGAATCTGAACCGATCATTTAAGAATTCAGAATTCCGTCAGTCTTGGTGAAAGTCAGAGGCAGGGAATGTCTCAGTTAAAGCATGTTAGTAGCAGTCATACCAGAGTTAAATTAATTTTATTAGTTTTTAGACAATTGGAGGGAAAAAGTAGTTGGTGTCAGTGGAAAATGGCAATGGTGATAAGACTGTTAGCCCCTGTGGAGCTGCAAGAAGCTTATTTATGTGAATGGCTGTTGCACACACAGCTGTCTGGGAGGAAATGGCAAGGTTCATCATCCTCAGTCAGGGGTACTTGCCATGGCCGTCCACAAACATGTCCAGGCATCTTTATCTTGATGAAGCATGGGTTGTTTTCTGTGGGTTATAAATCTTACACTTGATTTTTACTCTTCCAGAAACGGCATTTGATTCACTGAAGACGTAAAACCTACAGAGCCATGTGGGAGAAAAGGGGATTTTAGTCTCAAGTGGCAGAACCAAATGATAAGAAGTAAAGAGATTTGGATGGTTTCTCACTAAATGGAAGTTATATAGAAGGCCTCTGAGACTACTGCATCTCTCCATCCCACTCCTGCTGCATAGAGACGGTGCTTTTGGCCTCAATAATGCTCGATTCAATCAAGTGTGTCCTGGTGGGAGACTCTGCGGTTGGGAAGACATCTCTCTTGGTACGTTTCACCTCTGACACTTTTCCAGATGACTACAGACCCACTGTATATGAAAATACTGGAGTGGATGTCTTCATGGATGGTGTACAGATTAGCTTAGGTCTTTGGGACACATCTGGCAGCGATGCCTTTAAAGGTATTCGCCCCCTCTCATACCAACAGGCAGATGTGGTGTTAATGTGCTACTCAGTGGCAAACCACAATTCCTTTCTGAACCTGAGGAACAAATGGATCAGCGAGATCCGCAGCCATTTGCCCCGCATCCCCGTTTTGGTGGTGGCCACTCAGACTGACCAGCGTGACACAGGTCCCTACCATTCCTCCTGCATCAGCCCGATCGACGGAAAGCGGCTCGCCCAGGACGTGCGAGCCAAAGGCTATTTGGAGTGCTCTGCCCTCAGCAACAGGGGGGTGCAGCAGGTGTTTGAATATGCCGTGAGGACAGCAGTCAATCAGGCCAAAAGGCAGAACAGGCGGAAGCTCTTCTCCATTAACGAGTGCAAGATCTTTTGAGGACTGTCAGCAGTGGTTTTGCTCACATTCGTTCTTTCTGTTTTCACACAAAGATACTGTAGCAGAGAGAACGGGAGGTGAATCAAAGGAGGGCTCCTGGCAGGACCACACTGCAGATGCCTCTCAGGAGATAGATGTGCTCTCTATCTGATCCTCTCCCCTCCACAACACATGGGTGCTCTCTTGAAAAATGAAAGGTGCCGAGTACATGCCCTTACTCACAAATCTGTGTTTGGACTTTGCTAGCCTGGACTGAAGCAGGCCTAGCCTGGAGATCTGCAGATAACAGCTGTGCTGATTTTGTTGTTGTTTCTGTCAATGTTCCTCAGTTGTTGGTTTGACTGCATCTGCATTTATTTAATGACAAACTTCAACCCCCACCTCTGTCCATGTGGATATTTTTTTTGCTTAAGAACTTAGTATATAAAATCTGAACACTGTGTATTTTGTTTAGAGGACTCTTGTACATTGTTGTAAAATCCTGAAAGTTTGTTTTAATATTTTGGTGGTTCTCCTTTTAGGTAACCATAGAAACGAGTTGTCCTATCTATGTAATAAATGACCTGCAGGCAAGTCTAGCATTTCTTAGACATGCCTCCGTCATTGCTCAAGAGTCATCAAATCCAGTACGTCCAGCGTAGGAGTGATCAAAACTTAGTGACATTTGACAGCTGTCCTGCAGCTTTGTGAGATTTGTTACCTTAGTCTTGTTTCTCAGCAGTGTGGTCAAAGATGGGAAACTAATCTGATTCTTCCTAAACTTCACTGGGTTGCAACCTCAGAAGGGCTTGCAGCCAGGGTTGGCTTTGATGTATGGTTGGGGTGGCAGAGATGAATCTGTACTACCATCACCTCTCTTGTCCCTGCTGTAGGGACAAGAGGCAAAAGATTTCCGTCTCCAGGGATGAAAGGTATTTTTTCATGGGCACTAAAATTCTCACATATATTTAGTACACTTTTTTTTGAAGCAGTGGTTTTAGTGAAACCAGTCACCTACATTAGTAAAAGACTGAGTACATGGCAAGGTTGAATGTGTGTCTTTAGAATAGCTACGTAACATTTTTTCCGAGTTTGCATACTAAGTATAACTGCCTAGGTTGTATCCAAGTAAGACTGAAACAGGCTTTACATCCTGAGGAGCCTGTCAAGTCTAAGAGTCAAATCCTGATGTGCCTAATGGGGCCAAGTTACCCTCCTGCACAGAAAGCCAGGCTAAGGAGGTGGAAACTCCAGGTATGCAAGAGAACTCTGCTAGAAGATGAAGTGGGCTCAACACACAATGCTGTACATTCCTTTTGAGTTGTGGCAGTCATCTCCTCCTCAGGTTATCTGTCCCCTCTGCCTTGCAGCCTCTTTCAGGTCTTGCAGCTCTGTCTCATCTCAAGGGAATTTCTTAGTGCAGCAAGATTTTGTTTGTCCCTGTCCTTCAGCTAGCTCAGAACTGACCTTTGAGGGCCTTATAGCATGGTGCCATAAAAGATGGCACATAGCACAGTAGGATTATCTCATCCGTGATGTAGGTGAGCAAGTATTTGCATTGCGGGCACCTTGAATACCAGTGGTGCACAGGACATCTGATGTTGTGATTGTTCCACCAGTCCTAGCCTATTGAATATTTACCACTCATCAACCTGATTGTAAGGGAGACTTCTGATCATAAAAATATACTGGTCTCATATGAGGTTTTTATATCAGCTTCTGCACCCGAGCACACAAGACACAGACTTCTATCACTACCCATCTATCCTGAACTCTGCTCCTTCCTACTTCTCTTTCTCTTCAGGTGTTGCTTTGTCCCTGAAACACTAAAACCTACATATTTGTAAAAGAATCTGAATAGCATTGTACTTGTGTAGAGTTATGCAAGTGGCCAGGTATTTGCAGTCCTTGGTTAAAAATCTTTTGGCTTTTGGGAGAAATATGTTTCCACATGTCAACTCTTGCAATGCGTCTCCACTGAAAGCCTTGGGTTTTGTAACCCTAATTTAAAAGTAGCCATTGTTACTGTACGAATATTAAAGATTGCATGCAAAATGTCATGTTGTGAATTTTCAAATCTGTTACAACTGGGGACATTTTTGTTTTGTTCCCCACTCCACTAACAGACTTAGTACTTGGTTTCAACTATTTTTGAGACATATTTTTTCCAGCATGCTCTATTCAATGGTCTTTTTTTTTTTTCTCAGTGGGTTAAAGTTTGTTTACAACAGTTCATGCTGCCGTTTTTATGTGCTGAAGAGCAGCAACTGCCAGGCCAGAATGCTGTGTTGTGGTATCTGCTACAGGGTGCCACATTCAGGGACCAGAAGGCACCAGAGAATTGTTGTCACAGACAAAGCCAGATAAAGGTATGCTCCAGAATCACACTGTAACTGAAGATACAGGATGCACATGGAATTTAGGGATGACTTGATATACTCCTGATTGTGCATCCTAGAGCCAGTGCACAGTGCGAGGCCTCTGAAAGCCAGCTGATTTTTAAAATCAAATTGGAAAGAGTGAAAAGTAATGGGGCTTTTTGTTTGATGCTCTGTGAAAAAAACAGTTCAAATTTTCACAACCTGGTTATTTTTAGACTCTCAAAGCTAAAAGGCAGTTTTCACTGGGAACAAACTGTGAAGCACATGTTGTAGCGTCTGTAATTATGCGGTTTTCCCTGAGCTATAGAACAGATATGCTCAAAAAGTGTGGCAACCCCAATACAGAGGTTGAAATCTGGACACACGAGAATTCAGCTGGGGACTTGGCCAAATGGCTTATTGGGGTGTGGGGCTTGCACAACTGCAGCCATGTTGTCTGTGGTGGGAACAACGAGGGAATGCCAAGGTCTCCTGTGAAACCCTGCCAGGGTGGTTTTGCTAGTGTTTACTTGGGCAACAGGGGCCCTGGGTACTGTTTAGGGGTTAAAATCTGGCTCTGGGATTTAAAATACATCAAAATGACACATGTAAAGTTTCAACTTCTTTTGCTCTGAAAAACAGCAAAACAGAAAAAACATGCAGCCTTGCCTCAGTCAGGTCCAGCTTTCAGCTGAGGGAAGAGACCTTGACCAAATATTCCCCTATTTTCTCAGACTGATCCCTTTCAGTTTGTTATTCTGTTACTAATCTTATTTTCACTTGCTATTAAAATAGGTTAAGAGGTTTTTAAAAAAGAGGATTATTTTAAGTATAGATTTCCTGGGCTTCTTAAACTTACTTGACATGCAGCATATAAGATAAATATTTTCTAAGAGTAAATAATAAAAATATGTTTTAAATCATCCCTCTTGACCCCTGATTTTTCATATGGAAAATTATTCAAGCTTGCTAGATATAATTGGTACTTTTTGCCTAATATTTGCAATTACCAGTTTGCAAATTTTTGAGCAATTCTTGTGGGTATTCTGCAATTGCTAAAGTCTATGAACACAAACTAGCTGATGTTTGTGTTGATAATGTGTTTAAAGGACTCTATATATGACACCATTATGAAAGAAATCATCACAGGGATCAGACATGAAGGAAAAAGAAGCGCTCTAACATCTCAGCCCTTCCTGTATTACTATGACATTCTAGTGAATACAGCCATTAGAATAATTTCTAATAAATGGGGCAATTCATGTCTTTTTAGCACTTTCTCATAATGCTTTAGCTGCACACGGCTCAGGTTAATATAAAAGGAATAAAAAGCTTCAATTCAGAACATCAGAACTCTCGTCTGCTCCTGCCTTTGTGATCAAGTTAACTACCTTAACTTAATTAAAAGTCAATTCAGCCTCTGAAGCAAGACAGATACGAGCACAATTGGGTTAGCCAAACTCCCTTGCTCTGAAATGACAGTAATGAATTTTTGTCTCTGGATGTGAAGAAGCATATTTTATGTCTCAGAGATTTCCTTCACAGTGGTAAGCACAAAAAACTTGAATAGTTGTCAGTGTATACCTGTCCTAGCTGACCTGCATGCTCTTCACCTTGTGCTCTGAGTAACCAGCTATTGAAAACAAAATTCAGGGAGAAAACTATTCTTATTGTCTTATCTAGATGTTGGTATTGTATAACTGCTTAACTGCAGCTGTGGTGGCCTTTCCACTGTCCTGGGCCTCTTGCTCCATCACAGTGTGACAATGCAGCCACTGTGTGTCAGCGGGGTCCGTGTCCCTCTGAGGCAGAAGAGCATAAGCACCAGGCTGCCCTATGTTTTCAGCGGGACACAAGAGATGCTCCTCAGGGCTCCTCTTACCTGCATCATAGGCAATTGCCCTGCTCTGAAAACAGATCTGGCCCTGCCTTAGTCAGACTTCTGTAACTTGCAGGTGCCCTTGCAGTAACACATTTATTTTGTGTGCCGTTCCTAAAATCAGTGTCAGTGTCCAAGTCATTACCCAGGCCTGGTTTCTGCAGGCACTGTTGTGCTGGTAACACGTTGCTGGGCTCCAGCTGCTGCATTTTGTGGGGGGCGAAGGGGAGATATCTCAAAGCACCGAGCTAAACCCTTTGGCACCTCCCTTCCTGAGAATGGGGAGCTGGCCTCCAGCCATGTGTGAGCTGTGAATCAGTTACTAGCAAACAAAATAATAGCTATTGCTGCCCTTCTGGCTATTAAGTGAATGAGTGACGTCTGTCTCGGGTCTTTCACTACCACCCTACCCAAGGCTGGCAGGAGGGTTTTTGTCATTGCTCCTCTCACCTTGTGTATGATTCATGGTGGGACGTGGCAGCAGGGCATAGGCCTGTGTGTGGTAGTGGTTGTTTCTGTCTCTGGAAAAGAGGAAGGAAACGACAACTGGTGTCTTAGTGTGAGGTGCTCACTCACCCACGTCTGCAGCATTTCCGAGAAGTCTCCAGTGGGCACTGGCTCCCACAGGCACCCCAGCAGCTCCAGACTGTGCCTCAGAGGATGCAAGCTGACCTGGGACAGCTCTCATGCCAAGGTCTGGTCATCTCCCCTCACCCCCTTGGCTGCCTTCCCAAAAAGCTCCATTGCAGTTCAGGTATCACAGAAGGGTGACACTTTCAAAAGAGATGGCTTTACTTTGAAAACCTAGATCCCTTGCAAATGTCAGCTGCCCACGGTGCGGCTATGTCCAGTAGATGTCGGCTAGCTACAGGCAGGGCTGTGGTGGCTGAAGGTGCACAGCCAGTCTCAGGGTGTGAGGGGAGAGACCCAAGGCTAATACTCTTCAACTTGGCAGATGAATTAAGTAGAAGCAATTGGAGGGAGACATAAGAGTCTTATGTGCCAAACCTCTTGTAACACGTAAGCACTGCTGAATTTTCTCTTTCTCAGAAAATTCTAGGTTTTTAATATATAAAATGCAAATTGTCTTTCTTGCTATTACCTTGTCGCTTCCATTTATCTGTCACTGTGACACCAGATCTAGTGCTTAAAAGCCAGTGATGCAGTTCAACATAGCACGCATCTGAAGAAGAGTTAAAGGGCACAGGATTCCACAAGAGACTAGTTTAGAACTTCTTATGAATCTTGGGCATTAATATAGATACATATGTTTTAAATTATTCTCTTGTATGTGGAATTTGTGCTGATCTATCATAGAGTTACTGACCGACAAAACCAGAGCTGCAGCCTTGGCATATGATTAGGGCATTGGCTTAGACAATGAACTTTGCTGTTCAGTCCCCTGCACAAATAACTTTTAGATACACAACTCCAAACTGACCGCTGGTATGACCAACCAGTTTAGGATCAGCTTGACCTGAATGAATTCACTTTACCTGAGCCTACTTCCTGTGGCTGGCTGGTGGCTGGCAGGAGGATGAACTGCAGGCATGAAATGCTGCTACACAGACACACTGGCTGTCCTTGGCCCCATTTCTGAAGCTGGGTGATGCCAGGCAAGCCATGGCTCTACCAGCCCCCCACATGAGATTGGGACATGGCAGTGACATTTTTTTAGAGTACTTTCAGATTGGTCGTGAATGATCTTGGTGCTGGTGGATACTTTTGCATTTGTAAGGTCCATGAAATATTCCTGCTGACAGGTTTGACCTGCAGAGTTTGCTCTGAATGGATCTGTAACACACATTATGGGATTAGGGCTTTCCAGCATTTCAGTTCACTGAAGCCACAGGGAGTAGGTAAGCATAAGGCACAGAAAGAGAAGGGACAATATACAACAATGAATTAATTACCACTTGAAGAGCTTGTAATTAACATAATGCCCTTTTAAATTGTACAGAACATCAGTATGGGATGACCTAGCCTGTCATTCATCAGTGATATGTTTAGAAATCAAGTTTTTCCTGAGAGAGTTGTGCTGAATGCTAGGAAAGTAAAGTAGAGGGAAGGTCCCTCCATGGTTATCCCTAAACCTCTTTCTGGAGCATGCTCTTACATTCCCTGTAGTGACTGGACTCTGGGCTGGATTGACCTCAGTGTGTGCAACAGGAACATCCCTTTGTGATGGTAAAGATTTTTTTTCTGCAGAGGGAGCAGTCAAGGGTACTCATGTAGAGTCTCAGGCTCACAATGCAGTACAAGACACAACTTAAGGGAATGCACTCAAGGAGAGGAGCATCTGACTCTGCTCCACATCTTCCACAACTTTCCACCTGGCTGCCAAGAAAACTGATGCACTGCCCTTGATCTGGAGCATTCTCAAGTTTTTCACTCTCTATTGTGCAGGGGTATAGCTTTGTTATTTTTCCCTGAATATCCAGAGACATTTAGAGAAAAATGAGGCATCTTTACTGAAGATATTTCCCTCTTTCATAGTTGACACATGCTTTTGACTCCCACTAAAGATATGTCACAATTTAACTTTTAGTTTACAGATGAAAGAAATCCCTTGAGCCTTGCCTAGCAAAAAATTGGTTGGGAAGTTACTTCTCCTCAACACTGCGCAAAAAATAGCTAGTTCTGGTGCAGTCGATCTTTACAATAGGTGACAGCCAATGCTGGTGGAGTTAAATCTTTATGAAACTGCACAGAAACTGCACTCCAGAGACTGGAGGAATATCACTGCATTGCATATTGAATACATAAGTGATATAGCTTTAAACTGAGAGTACAAATAGCATATGTACAGCATTTGCTACATAAATAGTAACAGAGATGAGTTTTGAAAAGATCCAAGGCAGAAGGGGTTGGTTAACTGGGTTAAAAGACTAAGTCCTGATAGAGATCTGGGACAAATCACTCAGGGATGCTATTGAACTATCCAGAATTAACAGGGCATTCGCCAAGCATAGAAGCTTAGATGTGTGCAGGATAGTGCTCTGGTACGGTGCACGTGACAGAAGAATCAAAACAATGGGAAAACTGAAAGCTGAGGCAGGGTGACATGAAAAAACCTGCCTTTAACTTCACAGAATCAGTCTGCCGAGCTGCATGTGCTATGAGGAGCATGAGAAGCTACGACAGTGCCAGGCGTGATGAGTGAGATGCGGAAGCAGCAATGAACCACATCATCTCATTGGAGTCTGCAAGCACTGGGAGAAAGCACCCAGCATGCGAAGAGGAGAAGGAAAAGGCCTGGTAACTCACAAGAGCCTGCTCTTCACAAGAGGAATGAACAAAGCTGCAGCAGGCCAAGTCAGCATGAATGTGAATGGAAATTACATTCATTTCTGTACAGTGCAGAGGTACATAAGCAACTGTAGTGCTAAAGATAATTATGTAACCCCTGAAAAAATCCCTGGGCTGTGGAAAAAAGTTATGCCAGGGCCTCCGAGGACTTGCAGGTGCACAAAAAGATAGGGAAATAAAAGTCTTTGATTGGACCTTGGGGTCCCAGAGCTGCTAGCACTCTGTGAAGGTGATGCTGTGATTTTCTGGTGGAAAACATGGACAGTGAGACTCAGAAGTGCAACCCCACTGGTGTTGCCCTGGAAGGCAAAGGTTATGGAGAAATGAGCCACACTTTCTCTGAAGCCCAAAGGGAAGGAGGCAATGAATCACCCATTTTGCTGAAATGGTCTCCCAGAGGCAGCAGCCTGAGAAAGCCACGCCACAGCTGAAGCAAAATAGAGGAGTTGTGTCAATATCCAGGGTGCCAGCAATGGGTCCACAAGGCAATGTGGATGTCCCCGGGGCTGTGACAGGACCGTGTCTGACATCAAGACTGAGTCTAACTCTTACCATTCCCTGTCTTGGCTGAGGATGAGGGGTGTAGAAGGCAGGCCTTCGAGGGACATCTGTAGCCCATGTGGGCAGAGGGGCCTGAGCTAAAGCCACTAGTCCCTGAAGCAGGAAGCTTGTGCCTCTGTTGATGTGGCACTAAGAGATGGGTTCACCTCAGCACCAGGTCCCACTTTGACCTGGCTTTAACAGGATGCAGTGGGCTTCTAGACTGGCCTGCAAAACACTGAGTGTGGCTGGAGTACCAGAATTTTCAAGAGAAGCTTGCCAGGATAATACAGCAATCACAGCAAGAGGTGAAAAAAAAATTGAAGTAAAATAATGACAAGTTCATTGTGTGCCCCCAGTGAGTGCACAGCTTTACATGACAGCAAGCAGCTGTGAGGGACTTTGTGTCCCTGCAAGCATCTTATGATTTGGTGCTCGCATTGGGACGTGAGTGAAGGAGCCGCAGCTGGATCAGGCAGTGACTGTGGTGGACTGAAGTCTGCTCATCCTTGACCTCACAAATATTGTGCAGGACAGAGGGAAAACAGGAGACAGTATCAGAGTCCAGCAGGGTCAGACTCAAGTCTGCAAGAATAGGTTTTCTGTCACTACTTCTTGTTCACTGGCCATGTAACTGAAAGGATCTGGTAACAGCTTCAAAACATCAGCTAGGTACACAGGATTGTCACTTATGGAGGGTAGTGCAGGAACTCCATTTTTCTGTGTGGATTGAGGATCAGGGCAGGGAGCTGGTGCCAGACATATTTGGACTCAATTAAGAGGGAGAAGATGTGGAAAGTACAGTTGTCATGTGCCTCATCACACCAGCTGGAGGTGTAAAGCATCCATTGTGTTTGACAATGCAGTCATATTTCTGCTTCTCCATGAGGAACGGAGCTTGGCCAAGGGAGCCAGCCTGTATGACCATACTTCCCACTGACCATGCCAAATGTTTGGAAAGCAAAACTCCCTTGTGAAAACTCCCTGCATCCAACTACTGAAGGTTGTTTGGGACAAGACCTACAGGATGGAAGTATCACCTGCTGATGTGGTGACCACATTCTTAGGTTTGAACCTGAATAAGAGACTGCCAGCTGCCACATGTCAAAAGAGCAATATGCCTTTCTACTTGCTCCCTATCTGGCCAGTTTAGCACAGCAGATTCCCATCTATTTCATTCCAGAGGGCTCCACTGTTGATCTTTCAACATTTGTGGTACCACACGTGCAAAAACATTTTCCTTTACAGGCTGAATGCATGTGTGAAACAGATCACTAAGAAGCAGGTCTGCATCTTGTGCCTCTAGTGTGCTCCCAGGTCAATGAGAAGCTCCCTCTTGATGTAGCAAGTGTTTACCAAATTGCAAAACCAATTTCATGTGTCAGAGGTGCTGCTTGGACATAGCAAGGCAACTCCCTTAAGACAAATATAAACCCAGACAATTCTAGAGTGCAAAGAGGTTTAGGGTCACAAAAAGAAAAATATCGTCAAGCTGAAGGATAGAGATGATGCAGTCTTCAAGAGCTGAAACCAGATGGATTTTGTGATCACTTTTCCATGCCCTTTGCAGGAAGGTGCAAAGGCTGCTGGCAGTGTAATGAGAATCCAGTCATGTACCTGGGCTTCAGTGAACTCTGAGTCAATCCCTGAATGATCCAGCAATGCACAGATTTAGCATCAATGGCCACAAAATTAAGCCCCGAGTAAATGGCACAAACAGGAATAATCTTTTTTTCTTTTACTGAACTGTCCAGCAGTTTGTTTAGCAAACTGTTTTTACAGGACCACAAACCTGCACTGAGTTTTGAATTCATGGACACCTTGCACTTATTGCAAGGAATAATTTACAGCTTTGAGGTCCATACGGTGTAGTTAAGGGGAACTTAGTTCAAACATATGTAAAATAAGCTTACTGGGGTAGTCTGCACACCTGCAGATGGGAACATCTGAAGAGCAGTTAGGTTCCGAGCTGTGCCAGACCACTTTATGAAAAAGTAGTGAAGAACCATAACAGCAGCAGTGGTGGAGGCTCTAACAACGAGAGGAACATAAGGATGTGGTTTGTTCTCAAGAAGGTCTTCAAAGAAGGTAGGAGGGGGAAGGAGGGGAGAGAGGTGGGCTGCTGTTAGCAGAATGGTAGGAGCTAAAGCGTAGTGAAAGGAAATAGCTGAGGCTGTAAGAAGTGAAAAAAGTTACTGAGAACTGAAGAAATCAGAGAAGAAACCATGTGGCTGAAGAGATCTTTTCCTCAGCCCTGTGTTCCTGTTTTGAAAAGCTGTTCATGGTGTCATTTGGAGCACACAAATGTATTTGAACCATTTATTCTGATGCTCCTACTAGCAGAAGAGCAATGTGATAACCCAACTAGGAATTCATTGAAGAAAAGGGCAACATGAGGAATGACTTGCATTTGCTGGACAAATTGAAGGGCTTTCCTGTGAGGTCAGTCTCTGCCATGCAGGAAAATGTGGAAAGACAGCTAAGGCCACCCCTAACCCAGCACTCTCAGGCAGAGTTAAAGGCAAAGTTTAATACGCTCCCTTAAAACAGCAAATTTGCTTTGTACCTTCACTGCAGAAGGCTGTGACACTCCTGCATAGCCCTGTGCTCACTTCCTCACCTGCTCCTCTCACAAACCTTGTCCAGGGCTCAGGGCATGCATCCCTGGTTCAGAGGACTGTGGCAAAGGGGATGGGAAAGCTGCCCCTTGGCCTGTGTAGCTCTGCCCACGGCCAGGAGCTTTTACCTGTGCCCACAGGAAGAAGTAGAAGCTCAGGAGCATGTGAGGAGGCTGTTTTAGTGGTACTGGGTCAGGAGAGCTATGGAGAGAGGGTAGAAGAACATTAGTGAATGCCCTGGGGTGTTGGGAGGCCCCAGACCTGTGACAGCCAGTGACACCAAGTGGTAGCCATGGCGCAGTTGTGCTTGTGGCAGTGAAATTGCTGTTATTTTCCTTGGTGCTTTGCAGCCTGCATACTTAATACAAACATTATGGAACTGAGAAGGAAACACAAGGCTTGGTGGCCTTGGGTTGCTAAAGAAAAGGTTTCCAAGATACAACCTCACCCAAACTAAGTTTTGCATCTGACTTAGGAGCTTTTCACTCTGCTGGGATAGGAGCTATGGGTTTGCTGCCTGGGTTTGCTGAGGAGCAGCCTGCCAAGCATGCAGCAGTCTGCAAAGTCTCATTTTGCAGCTGAGTGTCTGGGGTAAAAATCACCTTGTGCCTATGATAAAGCGACACAGAAAGCAAGCCTTCAGAGCATGTGCTGTGGGACTGGCACTCTCCTATGAAGTCCTGCAGATGTTAGAGTGACCAAGTGGCTTATGATGGCACATGATCCCCTTGGAATATGAGCTCTACATACCAATAGGTTTTGGCAGGGTTCACTTTTGGCACAACATTATTCTGAGCATAGCTTTAGGGCAGAGCTGCTGGCCCAACAGGTAGTATTTCAATGTATTTCAAATCCGTGTGCCTATCTGTGTGGCACTGCACAAGTATTGTCAGGAAATAAGAATTTGCAGAATTGAAGAGACACAAGATTAGCAATCAACAGCTGTAGGTAACGTGGTCGTGGGCTGTGTTCTGTCCTCTACTTGCAAAAGTGTTCTCACAGGGTCTATCAGCGCCAGCCGTTTGCAGATGTGCAATGGTGTGGGAAGGAGTCTGCTTCTGCCTCCCACTCACTCTCCCAAACAGCAAACCCAGAAGCATAACAGAGATAAATAGGTACTTCTGATATATGATTCCTTTGGACTGTTCCAGACATTGGTAAGGTGAACCATGTCCCAGAAAAACATGTTGCTCACTCTCTACTGTAAAAGGAGTCTAAACAACTTACTCAGCCATAGGTGTCCATACTGTGACATCTAAAGATGGGGAGGTTCATTTCACCCTTGTCTAGGGTGCACAAGACTGTGTACAGACCACAGCACAACTTCTGTGACCCTCCATGCCCTTTCTGCCACAGGTCTGGTGAGCCCTGACACGGCTATTGCTGCTGTGGTGCCTCTATGTCACAGCAGAACAGGTGAAGCTGTCTTTCCCAGTGATCTGTGTCTCAAAGGTGGATGAGCCCAATTCAGATCACAGCTTTTCACATTTCCATGATACTTTTAAGACCTGAGTATCTCTGAGGTTTTTGCTCCTCCATTGAATTTAATTGAAATTTGGCAGTGCATGAACAGGTTATTGGAGAGAAAGCAAGCAGAAAGCAATCACATTAGCCTTGTTTTCTTAGGAATTGAGGTGAGTATAGTGATCACCTTATTTCTGTGCTTAGTCTGATCCCTAGGGAAAAATCTTTCCCAGCAGCCTATTCCACAACATAATACACAATTGAGACACTGCTATTGAAACTGTGAGCAGACATATAACAGATTCCTACTTGCATTTAAACCTTATTTTATGTTACGATGCCATTGAGAGGGATGGAGGCATTTGCCACAGCTATCGTTTGTCTTTCTGAAGTTAATTGCATTTTAAAGGTTTTTCTCCTCACCAGAGGCAGAACTATAAACTGTCAGGAACAACTTTGTGCAAGAAAGCAGCAAAAGGTGCTGTCATCTATATTTGATGTAGAATCAAATAAAACTCAGAGGAATTAGAGACAAAGATAAGTATATGGGCCTAAATGTTTGAAGTTCAACTTCTGCATCAAGATCAAGACAGGCATATCCTACGCTGTAGATTTGAGGCATTTAATCTCACAGCAGCCACTTCAGAGGCTTCCCGTTGGATGGGGTATAAAGTCAGTTATGATGAGTTGACGTCAGATTTAGGATTTATAGAGACAGGGTTGGACACAAATGGGGTATGAGAGATGTGCAGTGTGAAGGCACAGCCTGATGCTAATGCAAAAGAGCGCTCCCTCTTTAGCTATCCTCCCTCATAAAACGGTCCCTGTTAACTTTGCAGCTGGAACTGCATACAGAGAGAAATCCAGAGTTCATTTTAACACTGAATTAACAGTAAATCTTGTCTGCTCTTGGATTTTTAGCCATCATGCTTTTCTCTCAAAACAGATGTGTGATAAATCTAACCATTGTTCATCAATTACTCATTAAGGTTAAGACGTTAAAATCTTTCACCACATGCTGTAGAGTGTTTGGGCAATCATCCAGCTTAAATATGTTCCTCTCTCCCAAAGGGAATGGAAATTATTAAACTCTGCACAAATTTAGTGAGCTACAGCATGGAAAGAGAGAGGCTCTGACTCATCTACTCTGCAAACAACCGCATGAGACTGCAGTTTCACTTTTTGATGTGGTCTCGTTACAGAAGTGTATGCCAGCCGAATGATCAAAATTAAATACTATTCCTACCTGGCTAAGCACTTGGTAATTTTGCTTGAGGTCCTGGGAGAGGAAGGCTGAAACTGCTGCAGTGGGTGTCATACCCACATTTCAAGCAATAACTCAGTCCACAGTACCTTCAGGGAGGAGCTGAGGTCTCCCAGCTGGTGTCCTTATACCCATCATGGAGTAGAAAAGAAGGACAAGACCTAGATCTGAAAAGGTCCTCTGAGGTCCACACACATAAGAAATTGCAGTGAAATAAGGAGGCCTCTGCTGTCTGTGTGCCAGACAATGTTTGCTATATAAAATGTTTGGAGATATTAGGGCATGTTCCTGTGTTTTTATCAGAAGGCTGTAATGGAAGAAGAAGGAGCAGTTATCAGATGCAGAGTCCCTCCTTTGATAGCAGATGAACTTCCCTCTCCCTTACTACATGCATCTGTAGGTCACTGTGCTCAGCTGCTGCTAGGATTTGGGAATGGTTTTTATTATAAAGTATGCCAAGTATGCACTTACATATTATACTAATTTTGGCATCTTTGTTATCTATTCCTAAAACAACTAAGAGCAGTCACAGGGCTCTGCCTACTGAACACTTTCCCTGTTCTGTGATCTCCAGCATATCCTCCTACTGCAAATAGTGTTCTCCCCCTTTAACATTCACTAGTCCTTCCATTAAACTTCTCCTGGAGTATTTCTTGGATGATGATTTCAGAACAAAAAATATTTCCCTGAAAAGTTTGTCATCGGCATTGTCACCATTTGTCACCCTTCACAGATAAATGCCATTGGGAAGGTAGTGAGATGCCATTGGTTTCAAGGTGACAAAAAAATCATCTGTTTGACATAAATTAAAGTGACCTGGAAGTTTCTGACTTAGCCTGATCAATTGCAAGTGTACAACTCCAAGTCTAAAGATAAGATTCTTGGCTCAAGATAAGAGCTCTTGACTATGTAATCTCACTCCTCTTTTGAATTTCAAATGATGGTTCTTACCTAGGATGAGAAGAAACACCATCATATAAATAAAACAACTAGATAGCTCTGTGAAAGTCTGAGTTCTGCACTAACAAATACCTGGCTGCTGGGTCCTTTTATCTCCCACTTAACAGGAGATACCAGGTCCTATTCAGTGGGAGTCTGACCATTTAAAAAGGAGTCAAGGTCTTCTTTGTCCTATAGTACAGAACAAAAATATGACACCCCAAAATAGAGACAGATCATTTGATTAAAGGACATGTGAAAGCTTTATCTTTGCCAGGGAGCTAATTGCCTCAAAGGACACAATCTGGACTGGATTAGAATAGCAGTAAGACAAGACTTGCTGCCGAGTAAGATGCTTACTCTAAAAACCTCTAGGTGAATGCTCTTGCTCTTTGATGAAGTGTGAAGTCATTTACACCTTTTTGCCTTATGTTTTGCTGAGTAGGAGTGTGCATGCATGGCTAGTTACCATGGAATAAATGACATGCTGTAAAGTCACACCGTCAATTAAATTTATTTACGTGCCCATGCTTTTAGACAGAGGAACACCCTGTTTCTGGATAGTCAGTGAGGAGGGGTGTGAGGAGGATGTGATGTCAAAGCAAAGCTGCTTCTGTGCACATGTAGTAGGAAAATCAAATGTTTGAGAAATATTATGGTCACAAAGTGGGTCCCTGCAGGCTTTCCTGGGGTCTTGGCCATCTCAGTCTGACTCAAAGGCAGCAGAGAGGGTCAGCTCTGGAGAACTGCAAAGGGAAGAGATTGCTGGCAGAAGTGGAAGCTCAAATATTCAAGGTGGCACCTTCAATCCAGATGCCAACACTCCAATTAAAATTGATAGGCACCTGGAGTTTGTAGCCACAAAAATAAAAAGAAAAAAGGTTATTGCCTGCTTTTGCAGGACAAGGTGGGGAAATTTTGTGAGAAAAGAAAAAATCTCAACTTGCATCTGTGAGCACTGTATACTTAGAGGTGTAGTGGTAGGCATGTTCCTGAATCTTTGTCCAGGAAGCCTTTTTTTGTTTTCTGCACTCACACTGGGCTTGGCTGTGCTCTGCCTGTGGGAGTATTACCATGTATTCCATCACTGGATTTTTCAGCTCTATTTTGCTGCTTAATTTTCCTCCAGAAACATTCAGAAGTATTTATTTTGACTGTCTCTCTGATAAAAGGAGACAGGTAGCCACACTTCCACTCAGGTTAGGATGAGCAAGTCCAGCAATGGGGGTGTGCTGAAGGGTTCAGGGGAGGCTGGGAAGTGCCCACCTAATGCACGACTGCCCTAGCACAGCTTTTGCAGCCACTGTCACAGAAAACCAAGTAAATGAATTGTGGGTTTGGGTTTTTTTAAGCTACCCTCTTTGGGTGACATTAAGTACAGAGATTAGTGGTGGGTGTTAAAATGTTCTCCTTATTCTGGAGCTTTTTCACAGGGGCTCAGATAAGGTGGGGGAGTTGCTTGTGTTCGGTGCCGATTGGTGAATAAACTCAAGTAGACTGCGTGGCTTAACCACAGGGACCTGTTTTCTTTCTCAGCCGGAAACACCTGCCAAAAAGGCTGTGTTCACTTGGGCTGTACAAAGAAAAGCCCCAAATGAAACTTCCAGCCTTATAGCAACAGGTCAGGAGGTGATACTCAGTACAATGGTTTAAATTCAAGGCAGCTCACTGTGCCAACTGGATATGAAAAGTGTGTGCCTGTCAATTAAAACAGAATATCAAAATGAAGGAACAAATTATGCTTTTCCTTGCATAATTACTAAAGAAATACCTTTTACTGAATTGGCTAAATTACAAAAAGAATACAGTTGCACTCAGAAAGAGTCTGAAACAGAATACGTGTGGAGAGTCTCCCTTACAGGTGGAGACTGATTTATGCCAACAAAAACAGAAGCTGAGGGCTACTGGGGACCTGAGGTTTCCTTAAGCTCAGGAAGTAAAAGAACTCCATTGTCCCTCACCCAAAGAGCCACCTATTGGGCTGTGGGGTTGAGTCCCCTGAAGAGGCAATCCAGTTGCCATAGTAACTTCTATGGATCAGTTGATTGAAAGTGTCCAAAAGGCTGCCTGTCCCCAGTTAGTGCATCAGTGCATACTGGAACCTGATCAAGGCTCCCTGATGACCATGCCTGTGGATCCACATTCACAGTCATGAATATGAGCAAGATGACTGGGACTCAGTGTCAGCATCACAGTGTGCTAATTCAGCAACAGCTTGTAGTAAAGCTGTAGAAGGGGAGCTACCAAATTTATTCCAGGGAATTAACAGATTGCTGTCTACTATCACAGCTCTGTTTTTGCAGTGTGAACTTCCTCTAACTAAAGTTCCTCTTGGAAAATAGCTTGATTACTGTGGAGTGCAGTAGGATGCTGGCTGTTTTCTGAATACCTAATTGGCACCTAGGTAGTTCCTGAACATGCTGATGTGAAGCACTACACAGAATGCCATTACTTCAAACACCCTTATGGATGAAAGGTGACACTCAACCTTCTTATGATCATGCTCCTCAGATATTACTCATTTAATCTGTGTTAAAAGTCCCTCTAACAAATGTGCCAATTACAGAGTGAGGGTTATTTGTGTTAGCTATCTCTATGTTCTCTGCCACTTTTGAACTGAGCAGGGTCAGCTTTGATGTGTTAGCCATGCTTCAATTAAAGACTACTTTTAATCAGGATCCAGGTTTGATATATTCTTTCAAGAGAGATCAGTGAAAGATCCGAAGAATTGTCAAGGGGAAGGCTTCTATAGGTAAGGAGACTGAGACTGCAGCAGCAACAGGTGGGGTTGGATGCAGCTGCTACGGAACTGCAATTTGGACAACAGAGTAACATCCTTGCTGGTGTCATTCATTTAGCAGCTAAATTCCCTTCCCACAAACAGCTTCCAATCACCAACTATCACTTAACTTTTCTTCTGGTCACATTAGGCAGTAAAAAGAGTGCATGCTGGGTCGAGTTACATTGTCACCACTGCAATGAATGGCCTTTGACCGGGGTGTTAAAAAAAAAAAAACAAGCCAGAGAAGTTCTTGAAAGAAAACCCTGTTTAATGTAAGATTACACAAGGCCAAAATGCAATTAGAACAAACATGCTGAATAGCATGCACACTGCCCCACTAGTCCCAGCAGTTTTTAAACCATGACACTTCATTCTTGAAACCACCACAGATGGAAAAGATCACCTTCTACTAGTTTCTCCCCTTCTCTCTAAATTTACAGAGCACTAACATTTATGTATAAAGTATGAAGTGTGTGCATTGCAGAAGATACCCTGTACTATAGAAGCCTAACAGACAGGCAGAATCTTCACCACCACCTTGCCATTCTATTAATCACTTCATCGGAATACCCACGAGATACTGCTGTAAGGGTTCCCCAGCCCGAAGGAATGCACACCATACTGGTTTGGAGGAAGTCCAGCAAACCTAAGACCACAGCGGAAGACAGTGAGGAACTCCCTCTTTGTCACAGCCATACTATTTCGGTGCACAAAGAGAGGGCCCTCTCCTTGTGGCCGTGCTGCCACATAGATACGGAGAGCTTCAACAGGACATACCCACGTCTCTTTACATAATCTCAGCTGGATCAAATACCTCTGTTGGCCCATATGAGATGCATGCAGAAAAAGGTTCGCACTCCCTTCTGTCAGCTGGAGGTCACTCAAGTACAGGAGCTCTGGCTGTGCTGTATTTTGGTGATTTGCCACCATCTCTTCTATATGGAGTGCACCAAAAAAAGCTACAGTAAACATGGCACGGAACAACATACACTCATAAGGACAGCTACACACAGACTCCAGAGTCCCCAGGAGAGATCTTAACACTTCAAGTGTTACAGGAGAGTATTCATCATCTGAAGGGCGAGTCCTACATTTCAACCTTGACATCATGGAACAGATAGAGGGATGTGAAAGAGGATCAGGATGATCTACCATTCTGGAGATGAAGGACAATCCTTCCATAAACATTATTATTTTTGTGGGAGGCAGATCCTGGGACTCCATGGCGACAAGAAACTCTCTCATTTGTTCAACTGGAATTGGCCAGACTGCAGAAAAAGCCATGCCTTCTCTAAAGGCAAGAAAGTTTTTCAGGCCTTCATGGTAGACTTGCCATAAGTGGCTCTCTCCTGAGTTCTCCAATAACAGCAGAGCCTTCAGGGGCCAAGGGCCCAAGGGATGCTTCCCAGGCACCTGGTTGAGCTTATCTGCTGAAAGAAAACCACATTAGCAATGGCAAACAAAAGCAGATAGAAGTTTCCTCCCTTTCAACATGCTTCAGCCTTTGCTTGAACTTTTCTGAAAAAGCCTATCCTGTGCATTCTTATGACCCTCATATGCACAGCTACCAGGAGTCAGAGCACAGGTGAAGGATTACATTCTCAAAAACCATAAACCCCCACCTATTTGTCTCTTTAAAGCAACATCTCAAGCCTGGTGACAGATCTGGCACCCTATTGCAAGGTATCTGTGACCTCAGACGTCCACCAGTGGGCACAAGTGGCTGAGAGTGACAAAGCCACCACAAAGTAACAATATATACAGCAGTGCACAGAGGTCCCAGAAGTCTTCCAGCAGAACGGTCAGACCCCATGGAAGAACCTGGCAAGCTTCTATCCACCTCCCCCACTACACAGCCGCCCCCGCCCCCTCCTCGCCCCCCGCAGGCCACACTCACCAGCTTCTTCCCCATAGCCAGTCTCCAGTCCACTGGCACCCCACGATCCGGTGCAGCCATCCGGATCACACGGCAGCCAGTCCATACCGGGCTCCCGCCTCAGCAGTGCCAGCAGGGCCCAGAAGGGTGAAGGGGCAGCAGGCAGCTCAACCATACTTCTCTGCATCTCCAAGAAAACAGCAGCCCCGCAGTGAGAAGCACGAAACAGCGACTTCTGGATGGTGCCACCGTGCTGTCCTATTATAGCCTGGCCCTTCTACCCAAATTGGAACGCCCCTCTCTACGTGTCCTTCTGCGCCCCACCCCGAACCCGTGCCTGAGGGTCCGTGCGGGGTTCCCCCCATCCTGCCTCCTCCGCTGTTTACCCACGGGCCTGCATAGGAGTTACCTGGAAGGTGAGACTTCCAATGCCTGGGAACTGCCTAACTGGCCCGTTATCGCCTTCATTGTGCTGCAGCTGAGGGCTACGGAAGGAGCAGGGGGTGTGCCTGCGGGTGTGCCTGCGGGTGTGCCTGCGGGTGTGCCTGCGGGTGTGCCTGCGGGTGTCTTAACCTCCTTGGCCCTCGCCCTGTTCTTCTCCCTTGCCTCAAACGTGCCATTTTGTTACTAAAATGAGAGAGCCGGCAGCAGGGGGAGGTACAAACACGGTACAGGACTCGATGGCGGCCAGGTGTAATTTCGAGGGAGGGGAAGCTCCCAGAGAAGGCAGTTGCCGGGATCCCTGCACAGCTTTCTTCAAAGGGAGACCAGAAGCTCACGTTGTCAGCTGAGGAGCCTGCTTCCTCTGCTTTTTTTTTTTAGGATTTTGCAGGGATACTTACTGTGGAAGGGCAGCTGTGTCGTTAAACTGTGCAAAAACACCTCAGTGCATTGTCAGTGATTAACAGCGAAGGAAGGCTGACGAGTAATTCAGAACGGAGCCAGCTGCCCTGAGCTATTCTTTACAGCAAACCTGGAAAACACCTCTTTCAGACGCCAGGAGACCAACTGGGAGATAACACAAGTATTTTTCTCTCCTTTTTAACTTTATCACTAAATCCAGTCACATTCCAGGCTTTGGCAGCAGACATTGTAACAAACGACCGGACGTTCACGCCTTGCAGTTCGCAGGCCGGGCCTAGCTCCGCACCCTCTTGTTACATCGTCCAGGGCAGCGCTCCGGACCGTCGGGGCTGTTCCGAGGAGGGCGCTGCGGGGGCCCCCGCGGCGATAAAAGGGCCCGTGGGGCGCAGCTCTGGGAGTCTTCGCGCGGCGCGGGGGTGCCCGGCAGCCGTTCGTCCTCGGGCCATGGCCTGCGCTGCACCTGTCGCCGCGCCCTTCTGGGAGATGCTGGCGCTGCTGGCCCGGGAGCCAGGTATGGAGTGGCTGGAGCTGAGCCTTGCTGGACGGGCAGTCACCTCCCCGCCTGGCCGCCGAGAAGCACCGAGTAGCACCGCGGCGGCAGCGCGGGCAGGCGGGTCCCGGCAGCGCGGGGAGCGCGGCGCGGCGGCGGCGGCGGCC